>PVIJ01017041.1:0-30765 GCA_004024925.1 Scalopus aquaticus | reverse complement strand
TGCATGTGTTTATCTTCTTTCCATGCTGAATAGTACTCCATTGTGTATATGTACCACATCTTCTTGATCCAATCATCTATTTTTGGACATCTGGGTTGCTTCCATACCTTTGCTATTGTGAACAGTGCTGCAATGAACATACGGGTGCATGTATCCTTTCGGATTAGTGTTTTTGTATCCTTTGGGTAAATTCCCAAAAGTGGGATTGCTGGGTCGTATGGAAGCTCCGCATATATAAATCTTTAAAAAAAAACCAAAAAACCCAACAACATACCTCAGTACCACATCTCCCCTCCAGATCTCATGCTTGCATTTTCACCTTCTGCTGCTCTGTTTCTGTCTCACTTGAGCCTTAAGACTTTCAGATTCACCAGAATTAGGTCAAGGGCCTGAGGTGAATGTTGCAGTGGTAGCAGGGAGCTGCAGGAACCAGCGCAACATTGTGGGCAGTGAAGAATTGAGTCTCTTCGGTTTCCTACTAGATTATGTAGCTGGAAGTTCAGTCACCAGGAAAGTACAAAGTTAGAACCTTTCTGGGCTTAATTTGTGGCAGAGTGGGCCCAACAATTTGAGAGTTGAAGTGATCTTTGGCTGAATCTTGGCAGGACTGCTTGAGCCGTAGAGGGCATTGGGGAACTGGAGGTCTCAATGAGGCCTAGAGCAGGGTTGAGGGAACCACAGGGCCAGCAGGCTATGCTCAAAACTTTGAACACTGGGCTTTTATTCCCAAAGTAGGTTGCCCAGAGTGATGTGGAAGACCCTGAAGAAGAATATCCTCCTAGGATATTAGGAGACATGGGGGAAACCCTCTCAGCAGCTGCTTAGCCAGGCCTCTCAAATGCCGAGGGTCAGAGAACATCTAACGCTCCTGGAGCCCGTGGAAGTGACATGCTCCAGCAACTGCTTCCCATTCTTGCAGGTAATTCAGGGTTTTTCTCCCCTCCCAGCTTCCACAATGCCCAGCTTCATAATGCCTTTTCCTATGTGTCTTCTACAGTAGAAGTGTCATTAGTCCTTGAGTATCAGTAGTCCTCAGAGCTTTAGGGCCAGGCCACTGGAAGACACTCTCAGCATCCCATCCTGATCCAGCCTCTGTGGCTAGGGTGGAGCCATCATGTGGAATCAGCACGGCAACCCATGCTGGAGGAGTGTTTCAGTGAGATGGCAGTGCCAGCCCTGGGTGTCATAGGAGGGGCTCTCTATTGGGCAGCTTGTCATTTGAGGCACTACTTGCACTTGGGGTCTCCAGGAGGGGTATACTGAGCTGGAGTCAAAGTCCCTTGGGAAGAACAGGATCTGTAGCTCAGAGGATCAGGGAATAGAGAGGGAGAGAATGGCCAGTTGTTCTGGGATCTTTTCAATCCCTGCCCTTTGCAGGCCCCAGCTAGGCTGCTTTGGGCAAGAGGAATTGCAGAGAGGGAACTAGAGAGGCAAAAACCTTGACCAAGTTTAGGAGGGAATGTTAAAATTGAGTGTAATTACTGATTCACTTCTCACTTTCTCCTTAATCCATTGCAATATAACTCCATAATTTCATAGAAAAGACTATACTTTGGCACAAAAAGGAAGGAAATGGAGACAGCTATTTAAAGAAGTTGGTTTGTAAATAGAAGGAGAGATAGCTGGAAAGGAATGTGGGATATGGAGTTTTAAATGTTTTTTTTTTTTTTGAAGATTTATTTATGCATACAAGTACTGGGTTATAGGCCAGAGATGCCGGGGGGTGAGAGGATTCACCAGAGACAGAGTGGGGAGCAGAGCAGATGGATCTACTGAAATACACTGCTGAGGGGAGCAGTGGGTGAGCCAGGAGAGGTCTGCTGTGCCATGTGGGTCAGCTCTCTGGCTGGATTGAACTCCTGCTGCAGTGGCTTGTGATAGTTTCATAGTGCTGTGACTTGACCCCTGTGCCACCAGGGAGGACCCAGAGTTTTAGATGTTATTTGTTTAAATGAATTAGCAGAGTCTTGACCATGTTTGCAGGCCGATAGAAGCCAACAGGGAAAGAGGTAAAAATGCAAGAGATTTTGTATATCTGCTAGAGTGAGACTCCTGAGCTGGTGAAAGGGAAGGGAAGGCATGCAGGTAAGGGCCTCCCAGAGGGAAGAAGAGAGATGACATCCTGTTAACAGGCAGGAAAAAGTTGAAGGCAGGTGTGCATGCAGGTGGAGCTGGGGCTGAAGGTGGGACTTGAGGGAGCTGAGAATTCAGAAAGCCGGTGGGAAAGGTGTGAGGTAGTTGTTGGAATTGGGAGAGAGAACTAGGGGGCTATAGGAGGATGACCAGGCAGAGCTTAGGATTGAAGTGAAGATAGAGAGGGTTGGGGTTAAGGGGGCTGGGAGTCAGTGGCCTGGAGGTCCCATGAAAATATCCAGGTTAGGGGGGCCTCCCTGGTGGTTCAGGGGGTTAAGTCTCAGCACTATGAAGCTATCAGCAACCACTGTAGCACAAGTTCGATGCTCACTAAGGAGCTAACACACATGACACAGCAGACCTCTCCTGCCTTACCCGCTGCTCCCCTCAGCAGTGTATTTTAGTCAGTCCGCCTGTTCTGCTCCCCACTCTGTCTCTGGTGAATCCTCTCCCCACCCCCACACACCTCTGGCCTACATCCCAGTTCTTGAATAAATAAATAAATAATAAATCTTAAAAAAATAAATCCAGGTTGGAGGCAGGGGAAGGGGGCTGTTGGGGTGGTGAGACAGAGTAGTGGATCTAGCTGGAAGTGATACAGCATTGCAGCTGTATCAGTTTCTAGGCCATAACAAATTACCACGAACTGGGTGAGAACAACAGAAATTTGCTATCTCACAGTGTGGAGACTAGAAGTCTGAAATCAAGTTGTTAGTAGGGCCGTTCTCCCTCTGAAGACTGTGGGGAAATCCTTCCTTGACTTTTCCTAGCTTCTGGTTGGACTGCAGTCTTTGGCATTGTTTTTGTTTTTTTTTAATATCATTAATTTTCCTTTTTTGTGTGTCTGTTTGTGTTTCCCACTTTCTCCTTTTTTGGAAGGTCACTGGATTAGGGCCCTTTAACCTCATTTTAACTTGATTATCTCTGTGAAAACTACAAATAAGGTCACATTCTGAAGTATCAGGAGTTAGAACTTTAACATGCCTTTTTTTGGAAGGTAGCGAGGGTTACATTAGCAAAAGGGTGAGATGGAGTCAGGGAGTTTGAGGATTTAAGAGCTGATAGGACTTGATTGTGGGTGAAAGAATAGCTGGGCAGTCTGGAAGAGTCATTAATGATGAGGTTGAGGTGTTAAGAGGCAGGGGAGAGCGGGGGTGGGGGGTGGGATGGGGTAAACATCCAGGTGGGGGAATGGAGTCAACCTGGATGGATGAACTGAGTGTTCTCACCACCTGCCTTAGAGGTGGCGTGTATGGAGGGTTTCTTAGCCTTGAAATGGAGACTTGAGAGCTGTGTGACTGCAGGAGTTAGGTACCTCCCGTATCAAGCAGGCACCAAGTCCTGCTGGTTTGACTTCTTAGGTCGCCTGATTCCCACAGTCTCTCATTATCTTGCATTAGTCTCCGTACTGGTCTCCCTGCTTCATTTCCCTCAGATCTTTAAACCAAATCATTTGCTGATCCTTGGTCTAGATTGTTCTACTAGATGGCCCTCCCTCCTTCAAGTTTTTGCTCAGATGTCTCTTCAGTGAGGCCTACTCTGACCACTCCATTTAATATTTCAGTTAAGCACTTTTTACTCTCTTTTCTGCTCTTTCCCCCTCATGTTTTCTTATTTGCTTTCTAAATATAATTTACTGCTTTAAAATGTTTATTGCTTGTCTCCTGATGAGAATGTAAGCTCTGAATGGAATCTGTTTTGGTTACTGATGTAACCCATTGAACATTGCTCGTATGTGCTTGGTTAGTGTTAAATAATTGATTGAATGCATATTAAGCTTCTAAGTGTGTCACCGTACCTAGACCGGATCTGTCGTTCTGCTCTCTTCACCTCCCCATGTCCAGTTTAGAAGGACAAGAGCCAAATCCATTTACTGCATGGTCTTAAAGGACTCTTTTGCTCAGTCACTGCCATGGCTCAGTCGGTCTTTTTTCTGGTCTATGTGGACCCCAGGCTCTGGCCACATGATCTCACTCTTCACATGCCATGAGATTGTGTTCCTCTCAGTCTTTGCTCTTAACCTTTGTTTGGAAGTCAGCAAGTGTTAAAAGGACACCAGTTCTGGACTCTGAGGGCTACCTCCTTAAGGTCTGCCTCCCTTCTTCCTCCTATTTTTTGGACCACCTTTGGAGCTCTGGGATCAGGCCTGTTTCTGTCCGGCAACTCCAATCCCACTTCCTTGGTCCTTTCTTGCACCTGGAAGGTGAAGTTTGCCTGCACTTCTGGGTCTGGCCACAAGGTGCCAGTATTTGCAAAGTAATAATCCACCCCCTCAGCTGTTGGTTCCAAGTTCCCCAGGAGCCTCCAATCACAGAGAGGATAGTCTAGGTTTAAAATTTGGCCTCTTAATGAACTCAGTGACCCTTCTGTAATACAACAAATAGCTAATTATCACCCACAATAAGAAAAATACAGTCACTGGGTTTGAACCTCTAAAGCCATGAAGGCTGAAACCTGATATACAGATAGTTTCACATGGTATGATGAGTACAAGGATTAGGGACTTTAGGTCTTCATAGCCTCTGGTTCATTCTTCAGCAACAGGCAAAGAAGGGAAATAATGCCTATGTAGAATCTTGAAGAAGAACTAGAATAAAAGTGAGAAGGACATTCTGAATAAAGGGCGGGCTGCTAAGGCATGCAGGTGAGAAGCAGCATAGATATGATGCCTCCTACTCAAGGCAGGGAGGGTGAGGATCAGGACTCTGAGCTGCATGACTGAAAGGCTGAGTGCCAAAGAACTTGGGCTTTTTTTTTAAGATTTATTTATGCATACAAGCTGGGGTGTAGGCCAGAGGTGTGTGTGTGGCGGGGGAGGTGAGAGGATTCACCAGAGACAGAGTGGGGAGCCTAACAGGCAGATCCACTGAAATACACTGCTGAGGGGAGCAGCGGGTGAGACAGGAGAGGTCTGCTGCGCCATGTGGGAAGCTCCCCAGGCCGGATATCGAACTCATGCTGCAGTGACTCTGGATAGTTTCATAGTGCTGCAGCTTCTTTTCTTTTTAAAGATTTATATTTATTATTTATGCATACAAGAACTAGGGTGTAGGGCAGAGGTGTGGGGGTGAGAGGATTCACCAGACACAGAGTGGGGAATAGAACAGGCAGATTGACTGAAATACACTGCTGAGGGGAGCAGCGGGCGAGGCAGGAGAGGTCTGCTGCGCCATATGTGGGTTAGCTCCCTGGCCAGGGATTGAACTCATGCTCATCCCACAGTGGCTGCGGATAGCTTCATAGTGCTGCGACTTAACCCCTTGCACCACCAGGGAGGCCCAGAACTTAGGCTTTTTCTTAGGGGCGAGAGTTACTGAAGATTTTAAGAAGAGCATGATGTGGAATATCAGATGGGTGGTTTAGAGAGAGAGGTCTGACTGCTAGAGTGGAAAAACAGTGAGGAGGCTACTGTAGGGATCCAGGGGGAGATGTGTTTATGGCTGGAACAGACCCTGGAGAAGCCCCTTAGCTGACAAGAGCTTTCAAATCTGGCGTTTTAAAAGGAACCTTGGCCCTATGTGTCCTTTCCCCACCATTTGAGCCACCTTAGCTCCTCTATTCCTTGTAGTTTCTTTTAGCTCTGTGCTAGTTTCTCTGGTAATTCTTTTTTTTTTTCTTTAATTCTTTTGGCATGTTTTATTTTTTATTTATTTTTGCATGTAGGCCAGTTCTAGAGGTGCAGGGGGTGAGAGGAGTCCCCAGAACAGAGTGGAACAGAACAGGCAGATTTACTGAAATACACTGTGTCATGTGGATTAGCTCCCTGGCTGGGGATTGAATTCATGCCGCAGTGTTGTTAGTGCCGTGGAGGCCCTCCTCTTGTAACTCTGACCAGAACGAAGATCTCCATCAGTTTTCACATGGAGGCCACAGTGTCCTAGGTCCCTCCCTGTTGGTAGAACCTTTAGCTCAGCCTATAGCCCAGCTATAGGCTCTCTCAATGCCTCTTAGGCACCCACTTCTTTGACAGAAACACCCAGAAATTTTTTTAAATTGTCCTTTATTATTTCTCCTTTTTTAAAGATTTATTTTTTTATGCATACAAGAGCTGGGGTATAGGCTAGAGGTACAGAGGGTGAGAGGATTCATCAGAGACAGAGTGGGGAGCGGAACAGGCAGATCTACTGAAAGACACTGCTGAGGGGAGCAGTGGGCGAGCCAGGAGAGGTCTGCTGTGCCATGTGGGATCAAACTTGTGCTGCAGTGGTTGCTGATAGCATCATAGTGCTGAGACTTAATCCCTTGCACTACCAGGGAGGCCCAACACCCAGAAATTCTTATCAGAAACACCCAGGAAGGAATGTGACTGAGGACCTCCTCCTCCAGGGAGTCAGGGTGAGCTTCAGTCACTCCCTGCCACATACACACCAGAGTTCACGATCACACACATCCGTGTGTGTGTGCACGTGTACCAATGGCAGGCCTAATGCTGACGGAAGGACAGAGGGACATGGCAGAGGGCATCACTTGAGGAAAACCTCGAAGTAGGACGTGCAAGGGTGTGTTTAGCGAGCAGGGGGCCGTGTTAGCAGTGCTGTCAGGCCTGGGGCCACAACCACGTCTTGCAAGCAGGGGGCCCGAGGAGGGATTCGGAGACTGATTGGGAGAGGAGGGATTTGAGGAGGGATTGGGAGAGTCACCTTCATTCGGTCTCATGAATATGCACTCAACCTGTTGAATTATGCAGAGAGAAAGGATATAAATGTATATGCAAATTTGGTGAGGCCCTCCCCGTTGCTGTGGAAACCAAAGAGTATCAAGGTGGGGCCCAAACCCTGGGGAAGACAGACAGGAGAGAAGAGAACAGGAGATTTTCCTCTCACCACTTTTCTCATTCCTGCTGTTTTGATCTTTTTCTGTTGCCTCATTTTGTCTGTTTCCCTGTGCCTTTTCTCTCCATCTCTCTGCTTCTCTTGATCTTTGTCTCTGCCTCTTCTCCATCTCTACTTGTCCCTCAACTTTTTTCTGCCACTCAGTCTCTGAGTTTCTGTATCATTGACTCTATGGTCCTGTTGTTCTGTCACTCTGAGACACTGTTTCTCTCTAGCTTCATGTCTTTCTCTGTCTTTCTGTGTCTTTGATTCCAGGACTCTCCTTCCTTCTGCATCTCCCTGTCTCTGTGTCTCTTACTCACATCTTTCTTTCTCTGCATCTCTATTTTTGTGTCTCACTCTGACTTGGTGTCTATTTCTTGGTTTCTCTCCCAGCTTCTTTCTCCTCTCTCTCTGATTCTGTCTCTCTCAACCTCTTGTCCCAATGCTTGTCTCTATCTGATGGGAAGGACAGGAAGCTGCACATCTGTCCTTGGCTTATGGGATGTCTGACCCAGTTGCCCTCATGTTCAAGGATTCCCAAGGCCTACATAAAATCCCGTTTGGCTCCTGTCACTGTGCTGCCTCTGGATACCCGTGACACGCACAGGTTGGCTGCCAAGACACCAGGGATCCTGTCCCAGCCTCTGCTTGCTGTGTGACCCTGCCCAGTGTTTCTCCCTCTCTGAGTCTGTGTCCCGGTTCTCTCTCCTTGAAGCTGGTGGGCACCTTGAGGCAATGATGCATTTGGAACAGGGAATTGAGAGGGGAATCTTAGTGGTTCATCCATCTGGCCCTCTGCCCAGGGGTTGACGTGAGGGGTCTGGCTGGGGCCCAGGTGTGGGGGTGTCAGGGGCTAGTTGAGACCAAGCCTGACCCCCAGAGAAGACTCCTTGCTGAGCCACAGAGTCAGGCAGCAGCGTATCCATAGTTTATCCATGCTCTTGCCTGCTCTTGCCTCAGCCATTCAACCCCCTGTCTTGGGGTCCTCTGTTTTCTCCTTCATTTGGGTTACATCTATAGAACACTTAGGCTACACCTTGCCTTCTGCCTTCACAGATCCACAGTGATATAGAAATGACATCTGGGCTTTTTGTGTCCTTGCTTTCCCCTCTCCACACCCCGCTCCTGAAAAAGCCTGTTTGGTCCAAGCTATGAACAGAGAGATTCTTCAACCTCCATAGTTTCCCATCCCTGGCAGTCTCAGTTTTCGACTGCTAAAGTCATGGATCAAATTTAAGAGGGGCCGCCCTGGTGGCTCAAGGGGTTAAGTCACAGCACTGTGAGGCTGTCGGCAGCTACATTGGCAACCACTACAGCATGAATCCGATCCCCAGCCAGGGAGCTAGCCCACATGGCATGGCAGACCTCTCCTGTCTCACCTCAGCAGTGTATTTCAGTCAGTCCGCCTGTTCTGCTCCCCATTCTGTCTCTGGTGAATCCTTTTACCCACTCTCACCCCCACACCTCTGGCCTACACCCCAGATCTTGTGTGCATAATAAATAAATCTTAAAAAATAAAGTTAAGAGATACGGAGACAGAGTCAGAGACAGAGAGAAAGAGTTAGAGACAAGAGAAGCTGGATCTATGCTTGCCATAGGGCTTGGGGTGGGGGATAGGAAGCTCAGAGCAGGAGTGAGGGTGGGCCAGAGTTGTTTTTGTGGGGTTTTGGAGGGGGAGGGTTTTGGGTTTTTTTTTTTTTTTTTTTGCAGATAAGCCACCCTATATAGAGGTGGAGGGCTTCCCCTTTTGGTCCTGAGCTCTGGGCAGGTTGCCTTGCCTGCAGGCAGGAACTAGACATGGGGGATCTGGCTTGGAACCAGGTGTGGGGGCGGTTGGAGCAGTCAGGGCAAGTCCCCCCTCCTCCAAGAGGCTGCCAGGCCGAGCCCCCCACCTCTCCTGCCCAGCCAGAAAGGACACAGACACAATCACTCTTCCCACCAACTGTGATTCACCCCTGAACAGGCCCAGGCGTGATCCTGCTGTGAGGAATTCCATGTTTGAATTAAAAACCTCCCTGGAGACCCCACCTGGGCCAGTTGTGCCAACTGGGTTGGAGCAGGGTCAAACGGCTTCTGGGGGGCTGCAGGGAAATCCAGACACTGAGAGAGAAAAAGGGATCAGGAGAAAGAAGGAGGGAGAGAGACAAAGACCAAGAGACAGAGGATGATGTAGATGGAGAGATGGGGAGAAAGCCTGGGATAGACAGAGGGGGAGACATTGAGACGTAAGTGGGGAGAAAGCCAAACCAGCAAATGAAGGGGGCTCTTCACCCACCAGGCTGGCGCTACAGTGGATTATCTCATTGAATGGAATGTTCACAACAGTCCTGGGAATTACGATCCCATTTTATTCCTGAGGTAATAGAGTCACAGAGACATTAAGTCACCTGCCTGAGGCCACAAAGCAGCTAAGTGGTAGAGTAGGTATTCAAACCCTTCAGTCTCAAAACACAGCCAAAGACAGACATAGAGACAAGGGTGGGGCCAGATTCCCACACCAGCTCTCATGGGGAATTTAGGGATCCTGGAATCATCAGGCAGCTGCTGGGGTAAAGGGGGGCGCGGGGGGGGGCCTGGCCTTCCCATCAGACCTCCAGACATGACTTCCTGTCCTTCCTGTCAGAGACAAGGAATGTAACAGACATGAGAACAGGTAAAGAGATGGGGAACTCCAGGCTACAGAATCCCTTATCTGGCCTTCCTTTCTGCCACCTGGTGGGCAGCTTCTCTGGCCTCTGCTTCAGATGTGGCCCAGCCAACCTCACCCTGGCAGGGCCAGGCACTGAAAACCATTCTCTCGCTTGCTGCCCCAAATGTCCTACCTCTCTATTTTCTCTTTCATGACTGAGAAACTCTCCCCATTGTCTGACTTCAACCCCCCCCAGGATAGGTTCTGCAATAAAGCATAAGATTACAATTTGGCGACACTGATAAGAAGGGGTGGTCAGTCTAGTATGCACTGAGGTTGTCTGGGCACAGAGAAGAGGTCTTCAAGGACTAGCTTTGGGTGCTTTCTAGTTGGGGGCCCCTTCTAGTTGGTTTGGGGAGGAGGGTCATTGACCCAGCTGGTGGGGGCCTGGAGGACTGAGCTGTCAGCAGCAGGAAGGTTTGGGGCGAGAAGAAAACCAGGAACTATCCTGGGGGAGCCGGGGAGTCGGCGTTATGGTTTCTAATGTCTTAGTCCTGGTTTCAATTACCCCCCGGGATCCCCAGGGTTCTCTGAGCTTGAGGAAGCCTCAGAACGCTCCTGGGAAGGTCAGAAACCAGGGGCTCAGGGTGGGAAGTCGGGGGCCAGGGGAACTTTTTTATACCCTTCTGCCTCTATGCCTGGTTGATAGAGGCCTCCAGACCAAGCAGGGCTTGGGGGACAGCAGGGAGGCTGGGGGTGGCAGGGCCTTCACACTGCTCACAGGCCCCTGTGAGCTACATCAGCTCGTTCCACAGATCCAGCTTGGTCCCCCGGTCCCACCCCACTCAGCAGCTAAAGCCCCGGGCTCTTTCTTGGCCTTACCAGGCTCCTTTTGGGTCTCGTGACAACCCTAATTCCTGGCTCTCCTTCTACCTCTAGGGCCACCACACCTTCTCTGTCCTTTAATCATGATTCCAAGGGGTTCAGCCTCAATTCTCTCCTCCCCTCCTTCTCACCACACCCTTTCCCTGTTTCCTGATCTATCTTGTCATCCCCAGCACCCTCATAGTGCCCGGATCAGTCTGAGCCTTTGATAAATGTCCAAGCACCAGCATCAGCCAGGTACAGAGGGCACTGGGAGCTGTTGAACAAGAACCGTACACCTCTAGCCAGCCAGCCCTCCCTCAACTGTTGGAGTACTCGTCTGTTCTCCCCATCCTGTCCCTGCTGGCCTTCACCCCACAGTCCCTTCTACTGGACATGGCAAGCCCCTCCCTTCTCTCCAGCTCAGTGAATGGCACCATCATCTCCCAGCTGCTCATGCCAAAAACCTGGGAGTCGTCTGTGCTTTTGTACACAATGTTCCCTCCGGGCCTGGCACACAGTAGGTGTTAATAAATGTCTGTTGAGTGGAATTTAATTCAATATTCTTTCTTAAACTCCCACTCTGCCTCTGTCTGCATCCCTGGGACTTGGTGTCTCTAGCATTCAGTCTTCAAATCTCTAATTTTTCTCTGTCTTCCAAATCATCATAGTTGAGTTTCTGGGAGGACGTTGGGGGCCTCTTTTCTTCCCTCTCTCCCGACATCAGGGATTTGCAGGCTGGCAGGAATGGAGCTGTGGGAGATGAAGGGAGAGAGAGCCAATCTCAGGAACACGTTGCCTCAGTCCTATTTGGAAATGCCAGCCCTGCTATCGGGGAGGTAGTTCCACAGTTCCAAGGTCGGACACTGGGCTGGCACCGGAGGGGACATCCTCTGAAGGCAGGTTCCTCCTCCATGGAGAATGGAGGGAGGGGGGAATCAGAGCTCTCTGGGGTGGAGAGGAACAGGCTTTATGCTTCTGAGTAGGGAATTAGTTTCTTTTTTTTTTTTAAGATTTATTTATTTATGCATATTAAGCTGGGGTGTAGGCCAGAGGTACGGGGTGGTGAGAGGATTCACCAGAGACAGAGTGGGGAGAAGAACAGGCAGATCGACTGACGTACACTGCTGAGGGGAGCAGCTGGCAAGACAGGAGAGGTCTGCTGCACCATGTGGGAATCTCCCTGGCCAGGTATCGAACTCATGCTATAGTGGCTCTGGATAGCTTCATAGTGCTGCGTTTAACCCGTTGCGCCACCAGTGTGGCCGGGAATTAGTTTCATGCAAAATTTTGCAACACAAAATGAAAACTGCATCTGTGGTTTTGCAAGCTGGTGCCCCTGCTCCTTCTCTCCTAACCCCTAGTTTCCCAGCCCTCCCTCATTCCTCTCACCCTCCTCTGGATCCTCTACCTCTTCCAACCATCTTCTTATCTTTACAAACTTAGTCCAGACCCTGGTATCACCAGGGGGCGGGTCCTTGGGAGAGCAGACACAGGACTGAGCATGAGGGGACAACATGGGGGTTCTTCTGGGTGTCATGGGAACAGATGGAGAAGATGTATCTGATGCCCACCACCCCTCCCCCAAGGCCCTGCTTTCTTGTTCAGCCTCATGGCCCTGCCCCAGATTAGACTGGAGGTCCCTTCCATGGTTCACTGCAAAAGCTCCTCCCTGGATGCCCCACCCCCAGCCTGAGCCTTCCTCACCACCCTCTGCTAACAGCCTCAGTGATCTTCCTAAAACTCAAGTCTGGTTATGTTCCTCACCTATTCTTTGCCTTTCCAGGCCTGCATGGTCTTGGCACCAAAGGCACTTCAGGATGTGGTCTCTCCACCACTCTGCTGTCTTAGCCTGCCTTCTGGGTGTCTGCTTAATCCCGTCCTGGACACCAAACTTCCCCATTCCTCAAGGCTGTGACCCATTCAGATAGGCTCCCCAAACCCCAGGACTTGGTTTATTTTCCTAGGTGGCTCTTGTCCTGCCTGCTTGCTTATATCATTCATTCATTCAACATTTATTTAAATGTGTTTCAAATGTTAAGAACACCTGTTCAGCGTGCACCCAGACCCAGTTCCAGGGGCCTGGCAACTGAGGCTCTCAGGGAGCTCCATCCAGGCAGCATGCAAGTAACTAGAGGGTCATTTACACATCACACCAGTGTAAGGAAAAAGTACAACACTTCAGAGAGGATAAAGAGGCTGAGTCTGGGATTCTTTTAGATGACACTTTATTTTTTATTTATTTTTTAAAGATTTATTTATACATACAAGCTGGGGTACAGGCCAGAGGCGTGGGGCGGCAAGAGGGTTCACCAGAGACAGAGTGGGGAGCAGAACAGGCAGATCAGAAATACACTGCTGAGGGCCTCTCTGGTGGCGCAGCGGTTGAGCACTGCGCTGTGGAGCTGTCGGCAGCGCGCTTCGCCAGTTAGACACCTGGCCGGGGAGAATCCCACATGGTGCGGCAGACCTCTCCTGCCTCGCCCCGCTGCTCCCCTCAGCAGTGTGTTTCTGATCTGCCTGTTCTGCTCCCCACTCTGTCTCTGGTGAACCCTCTCGCTGCCCGGTGCCTCTGGCCTGTATCCCAGCTTGTATGTATAAATAAATAAATCTTTAAAAAAAAAAAGAAATACACTGCTGAGGGGAGCAGCGGGCGAGGCAGGTGAGGTCTGCCCCACCATGTGGGATTCTCCCTGGCTGGGCACCGAACTCGCATCGCGTGCTGCTGACAGCTCCACAGCCCAGGGCTCAACCGCTGTGCCACCAAGGAGGCCCTAGATGACTTTTTAGGCTGTCACTCTTGCCTGAGGGGGCAGTGGACTCAGACACAGCACCTACACATAGACAAAGTGCATACTTATTTTGTTTAGTATCCATCTACCCAGACTAGAATATGAGTCCCCAGAGGACACGGGATATTTAAACTTTGCTTATCTTAAGCAAAACTAAACAATAAAATGCACAAAAAAGACACAGTGCAAATTTTGACATGTGTCTATTCTCCTGTGCTCTACACCTCCCTGTAATTCTGACTTGTATCACCACAAATCACTCTTGCCTGTTTGGGCTTTCTATGAATGAAATCATTCACTATGTACTCTTTTGTGTCTGTGTTTTGTTCCTTTGCTCAACATTTGTCTGTGAGCTTTATCCTTTTTTGTTGTGTCTACTTATAGTTGGTTCTTTTCCATTGCTATAACTGTATCACTATCCATTGGGTTGTTTCCAGTTTGAGGTATTATGAATAAAATGGCTATGAACATTCTTGTGAATATATGAATATATGCAATAATTTCTTTGGGGGTTTATACCTAGGAGTGGACCTGCTGGATCATACGGCATATGTACATATGTGTGTGTGTGTGTGTTTGTGTGTGTGTGTGTGTGTGTGTGTGTGTATGTTCAGCTTAGTAAATCCTGCCAAAGTGTATTCCAAAGTGGTTGTGCCAAGTCACACACACACACACCAGCAGTGTATGGAGTTCTAGTTGCTCCACATCCCTGAGAGGGCAGGCATTTTTGTCTGTTTGGCTTACTGCTGTTTTCCAACACTGAGATCAATGCCTGGCATATAGTAGGTGCTCAATACGTGGGCACTAGTTACCTTACGAATGGGGGAACCATCAGCATCCCAGGGCTCTGGCCCTGATGAAAATTGCTGTGTAATCTGGGCAGGTGACTCCCCCTCTCTGAGCTGCCTCCCTGTCTGTAGCAAAGGGGGACCAATACTAGGGCTTTTGCCATCCAGTGCCAGCTGAGTGCTGTGAAAACGGGACACCTGTTCATCCATTTACTCTACTTGTATCAATTAAGGTCATACTATGTATCAGGATGGGGAAGGTGTGGTTGATGACATGTTCTGACAGCCCCTTTTTGGGTCACCCAAGACCAGGGTCACTGCCTATCTTGTCCTCAACTCAGTCCTGGTGGAGCACGGTCTTCCTTCTGTCCAGCCCTGACCCTAGGGGGAGGGGGTCTGGGCTGAGCCTGTGGATGGAAAATGTGATTAATAATCAAAATAACATCCAAGAGGAAGAGACCAGGAAAACAACTTGGGGAAGGCTCCTTGCCCGGGGTAGGGAGGGTGGGGGGTGGGGGTGGGGGCATGTCCTCGGGACAGCTTCAGCTGCCCTCCCCCTCCTGCCGCCCTTTCTGGGAAGCTGCCACAGGAGTGGGTGATTTCAGCCAAAAGTGAAAAAAAAAAAAGCCACCCTAATTATTTATGAAAAAGATGCCCCCCAACGTAAATTATTCTCACCCTGGGGGTTGCTCCCTACTCTGTTACTCCCCTCCTAGTGGTCCCCCCACTTGGTCAGGCTGGGGGGCCCTGGAGACACTGGGCTGGGGGCAGAGGAGGAATTTCAACATGAAATGTTTTGTTCATTAACAGAGAACATAGGAGCAAATTCCCTTTCTGCCTGGGCTTGGGCAGCACAGGCAGATACTCAAAAGCTATTGTGAAAAATAGAGTCCGGGCTGCAGAGTGGGGTGGCGGTTATGTTGGGGGGAGGTGACACACATGTTCTCTCCCTCCTCTTAAACTCCAGATTTTCAGGGGTTCATGAGCTTAATCCTTCCTCTTTGCAGGGATTTTTATTCCCGATATCTCAGGTTGCCCTCAAACTTCCTTCTTGGCAAAACAGGAGAAACTGGGGTTAGATTAGAGTTAGAACTTCCGACTAAGGAGGAAGGAAGGATATCAAAGAGAGGGAGGGGAGGCCTTGGACCTATCTGTAGAGTTGAGAATTCTGATAGAGTTTGTTGGGATATGTAGGCAGCAAATCTGAAGGGTTCCTGGAGCAGGAGTGAAAGCAACTCTTTTTATTCTGCGTGGCTTGAGAAGGCCCTTCTGAGCAGGAGGATATAGCTCCAGAGAATTGGGAATAATTCCAGGCTGAATACTTAGGTTCTGCCATTATAGCTTTAGAGCTCTCCCATTCTCTACCTTTAGGGAATCTTTGCCCTTCTGGTCTCCGAAGTTAGACGGGTCCGGGCACACTTAGGCAGCCCTCCAAATGATGGGATTGCAGAAGGGGGTCCGCAGGGTGGGAGGTTTGTGAGTAAGCTCTAGGTGCTTTTCCAGGATGGTGCTGGGAGCTCGCAGGAGGGGGTGAGCCGTCCCTGGGGGGCTGGGCTGGGCTCTGAGTGGGGGTGTGTATGTTCTGGCCCTCCCCTCCACGGCTCGGCCTGGGGCTGTGTCGGGATCGGGTTTCTCGGCGCCTGGAGCCTCCGCGAGGCCGAGCTGTTCCCGGGCCCCGGCCAAGCCGCCCCGGGCGCTGGCACTGCGCAAGGAAGCAGGAAGGGGGGTGAGGGGGAGCGAGGGGGGGCTGTGAGGGCGTTTACGTAACTGCCTCCCGGAGCCCGCCCCGACCCGCCAAACCCCAGTTTGGGACTTTGTGTGATTGAGAGCGTGTGTGATTTTGCTCGTGTGCCTGTGTGACCCGCGGTTGTGACTGAGTACATGACTGTGTGTGTGGCTGTGTGTATGTGCCCTGTGTAAGTGTGGGATTCTGGGAGGTCCGCCCTTCTGGGTCTTGTAGCTTCCAACCCCAAGCAGGGGAACCTGAATCCCAGTGAATATACATACTTGACTCTTTGAGACTGGGTGTGTGATTTTTATTTGACTGCTTTTGGCATTTGTAGGTAAGAGGGAGAGCTTGAGGCTGTTTTTAACTTTGGGTAGTCAGGTATATGTCCTGGAACTTTCAGGTTAGAAACCAACACCATTTCCCCCAAAGAGCACTGGAAAAAGATGGCCGCACAACAGGAGGGAGGTGGGGCTCTCCTTGAGGACATAGCAGTAGGGGAAGCATCCTTGCTACCCAAAGTCTTGAGATGGATGATGCAGTTGACTCCTGGGGTTGGGAGGTGGTCCAAGTTTGGGTCACCTGCTACAGTGGAGGGTGGAGCCAAAGAAATCTGCTACAGAACTGGTTTTTTTTTTTTTTTTAAGATTTATTTTTTATTTATACATAAAAGCTGGGGTACAGGCCAGAGGCGTGGGGCGGCAAGAGGGTCCACCAGAGACAGAGCAGGGAGCAGAACAGGCAGATCAGAAATACACTGCTGAGGGGAGCAGCGGGCAAGGCAGGAGAGGTCTGCCGCACCATGTGGGATTCTCCCCGGCTGGGCGTTGAACTCGCGTCGCCACTGCCGACAGCTCCACAGCGCAGTGCTTAACCGCTGTGCCACCGGGGAGGCCCTGTTTTTTCTTTTTCTAAAGATTTATTTATGCGCACAAGAGCTGGGGTGTAGGCCAGAGGTGTGGGGTGGTGAGAGGATTCACCATAGACACAGTGGGAAGCAGAACAGGCTGATCCACTGAAGTACTGATCCACTGCTGAGGGAGCAGTGGGCGAGATAGGAGAGTCTGTGCACCTTGTGGGAAGTTCCCTGGCCGGGAATTGAACTCATGCTGCAGTGGCTACGAATAGCTTTATAGTGCTGAGACTTAACCCGTGAGCCACCAGGGAGGCCACAGAACTGTCTTTTTCATGGTGGGTGTAAAATTCCAGGGACTCAAAGTCAAGAACTTCTCATGAATTCCCAAGGCCTTCCAGGGTTATCAGATCTGGGATCCCCACTTGCAATGATTTCCTTCACTTTCATGACACTAGGCCTCTGATGTGGGGGCATTACTTCCTGCAGTCCCCCAAGGGATAGTCAGATGAAGAAGATGGGGGAAATTTAGAGGGAGGGTATCACTGAAGTGCGGTTTGGCTTAAGGCTAAGGGCGCAAAAAGAGAAGGGGGCTGGTGTAGAGGTGGGGGATAAAGAGCACCTAATAAAGTTGGACAGAAGAGAGGGCCAGATCATTCGGGGCCTTGAAATCCGGCCTCAGAAGCTTAGCTTCATCCCCAAGGTGATGGGGACCCAACACTAAGGCTTAGGAAGACCAGAAGCTCGAGTCCATGGACAGGGCGTTGGAGACGCAGGAGCGGAAACCCACGAGGAATCTATCGCCCCAAGTCAGGTGGGAGGAGTACGGGCTTTGGGTCTGGCGGTGGCGCCGGCTGGAGGTAGAGTCCAGAAGGCATCCGCAGCCTCCGAGCAAGAGCCGCAGCTTGAGTGGGAGAAGCGCGTCTCGCGCTGCCCGCCAGGTGTCGCTGCGCTCCCGGGGAAACGGGTGCGGCCGCGGAGTGCAGCGCCCGGAGCATCTACAGACCATCTGACTCCGGGATCGGGTTCGACGTGCGCCTCTCGTTCCGGTCAGTCCTTTGACGCACCGACGCGTGAGGCTCTCCCATCCTTCATGGACCCTGCCCTGGCATCCCCGGACTATGGCATTGCCGACGGCTGCTACCGTGTGCCCGAGTGGAGAAGGGACGTTGGTTGGGGCGGAATTCAACCTGGCAGAAATAAGTTTTGAGTCCGCGCACAGGAGGATCCGGAGATTGAGTCAGCCCACCAAAGACCGATCTCGACGCGGGTCTGTTCCCAGAGGGGGAGTGAGGCTCCTAAAGCGTCGATCCTCCTCTTCGCTCCGGCGCAGGGGGAGGGGCAATTCCTGACCCTACTCGCCCCCTCCCCCTCCCGTCGCACAAATACACACTCAGAATGGTTGCACTGCCCTGCTCCCTCCCGTTGCCCACCTGGTCACCTGGTCTAGATCGGCTTCCCCGGCCCGAGGCTGCGGGTCCGGAGTGCTGGGACACCTATTATGAATAGGTGGTGGTAGTGGGTGCGGGGGTACCTGAGCGGGGCGCCACTGTTTCACTGTGTGTCCCTAAACCTCAGCCCACTCACTCTGAGCTTCAACCGGGTCTGACCCTTGCCAGTTGCCTAGCGTGGATTCTGCGGCCACAGAAGTGAAAGTGAAAAGCCCCAGCAGTGGCGGGAAGGTTTCTCCTCTGCAATGGGAGTCCCTGAGGCATTTGTTGGGAATGGGCCCGGGTACTCTGGGCAGCGTACTGGGTTAGGTTGTGAAGAAACAGGGAGATATTTTTCTCTCCCCGCCCCCGGCCCTGGAGCAGCTCCCCGGAGGGACAAGGAACAGGGATTATGGATCAAAGGTCAGGCGAAAAATCCAAGGAGTGGAGATGAGGGTGGGCCACTCGTTCTCCATCTCTGGCATCCACCCTTTCAGTTACGCTCTCGCGTGGCCTCAGAAATTGGTCTGATTGTCTAAACTTAATCCCCCATGTTGTAGCCAGATTGGGGGCCCGGGGGCAAGTGAGCACACCAGGCCCCTCAGAGGCCCAGGCTGTGAAAGGAAGGCTCGAGGAGTGAACCTCCGGGGCCAAATTCGCTAGCGTCCGACGCTCTCGAACTGCCCGTCCAGGCATAGAGGGCGCACCGTCCCTCCTCCCTTTATCCTAGTGGAGGTTTCTCCCCAGGTCATGTGACCTGGGGGTGAGGAAGGAGAGGGCAGTCATTTGGTGTCACCAGAGGCATGGGAGGTGAGGGCCTGGGCTCCCAGCCTGGTCCATCTCGGGTCATGGGAGCATAAAGTCTTGCCTCCGAGCGAGGGATTTGTCTGCATGTGACTGGGAGGGGTGTCATTGCTGAGGGCGGTAGGATTAGAAGAGGGGTGGAGACTTGTGCCCAAAGTGGGGTCTGGGGGCGGGGAGGGGGCCTGACTCCAGTCCCGCTCACGGAGAAGTCGGAAGGAGGACCCTGAGAGTTGGTCGGGGTGTACCAGGGTGTGGGTTCTAGCCAGTGAGGGCCTGACTGTGCGGGAGTGTGCGCGGCAGACCTGGACAAGACTGAGAGTGAATAAGCGACCGGGGGTGGGGGCTGGGGTGGGTGCGCGCCCAGCGGCCCTAGGGGATCAGGCGGGGTGGGTGTGGGTATGTGTGCGCGCGCGTTTTTGAGCCCCGCGGTCGGGGCTGCGCGTGAAGCACAGGGACCACAGCCGTCTAGAGGGCGTTCCCAAGGAAGGGCGAATGTGAGGGGGCCACGCGTGCCAGTGCGGGCGAGTGTGCCAACGAGGAGAGGGCGCGTGCCAGCGCAAGGCTAGTGGAGTGGGGGCTCACAGGCCTGTGTAGGGTGAGTGTGCCCGCGCGAGCGGGCCGCGCGTGCCAGGCGCGGGAGCGTGCCAAGGCGGGGGCGCGCGGGGGCCGTGGCCAGGAGGGGGGTCGCGCCGCGCCGCGGCGGAGGCGCGGGGAGACAAGGCGGGAGGGGGAGGGGAGCGAGGGCGCGCGCGGCCGAGCGGGCGCCCGCGGTCACATGGGCGAGGGAAGGAGGGAGGGAGCGCGCGAGGGAGGGAGGAGGATGGGGGGGTTAAAGCTGCCGAGCGCCGAGGAGCCGGTGCAGAGCGGGCGGCGGCGGCAGCAGCGGAGGCGGCGGCTCCAGCCGGCGCGGCGCGGGGCTTGGCGACGGGAACCAGCAGCAGTGCTAGCTCCGCGCTCCCCGCCTCGCTCCCTGCGGGGACCGTGGTAGAGCGAAGCGCCGAGCCCCCGGGGCCCGAGGGCGCGGTGAGTACCCAGCCGCGGACCGCGCGCGGCCGGACCCTCCAACCCTCGGCTGACCGACAGACCCGCGGGCCTCGTGCGCGCTAGAAAAGGGAGGGGACACGCGTGGGCCCGAGACCTGGGGATGGTAGGAAAGTTCTGCGGAAACTTTGCCTGCAAACTCGGGGGTGAGGGCGCAGGAGAAGCGGCCCCCCACGTCTGGGCGCGCCGAGGGTTGGGCGTGGTGGTGGTGGGGGCGGCCTACCGGCTGGGGGGAGGTGGCCCGGGCGGATGGTCCTAGTGTCCCCGTTCTCTCCCGCCTCTCAGTAGCGAGCTGGGTCTAGGAAAATTCCGGAACTGGGGGGTCGCAATGACCCCCGCGCGCCCGGAGGCGGCTTCCTTTTCTCCTAGAAATCTGGACTTAAAAGCGCCCAGGGGTGTGAACGGATGGTTGCGCGTTTGCCAGTGTATATGTCCGTTCGAATCCGCTGTGTGTGTGTGTGTGTGTGTGTGTACGCGCGCACGCGCGCGCGTGTGTGTGTGTGTGTACGCGTAAACCTGCCTGTGGTTTCCTCGTGAGTCCGCCTGGATGTATCTCTATGGAGTGGGTATCCTCCAGTGTCTTTGTAAGTGTTCCTGTGTTGTGTGTCCTGTGAGTCCGCTAAGGTTCATCCCCAAGTATCTCTTTGTGAGTCTGCCCGTGTGTGTCCAGTGCGGCTCTGTGAGCGGGCCTGGGTGTTCCTGTGTTGTTCGGAGTAGTGTATCTCCCCGTGCGTGGGGGCTGGGCTGCGGGGAGGTCACCAGACGGACAGCTCTCCTCCTCGGCTCCTCTCCTCTGCTCTCTCCCGAACCTCCTCTCCTGCGTCTAGCTCTCGCACTCGCTAGCTCCCGGGCCCCCCTCCCCCCCTCAGTAGCTTCAGGCGGGCAGGACTATTTCACGCCTTGTTGAAAATTCAGGATTTTCTTTCTCTTTCCGTCTCGTCTCTCCCTTGGAGAAGCGTCTGTGTGTGTCTGTGTGGCAGGCAGCTTGTCTGCAACTCGGGGTGTGCGTCTGGATGCTGCTGTAGGAGTGGGGGCTGTAACATTAGTTATTTTGCCTGTAACTCTTGGTGTATTTGTGTCTGTGTCACTGGAGATGTTCGTGTGTGGCTGCAATCACTGAGGTGGTGGGGTCTGAAATGCTGGGTGTGTTTGTGCATCCATAATTGCTGCAGGTCCTGTGTATCTGAAACACAGAGTATTTTTGGGTGTGATGATGTACCATTGCTTGGGTGGAAATGGGACTTGAACAATGGGATATTCCTGATTGAGGGGTTAGCCAAGGCTTGGGAGATGGAGGGGCCTGTGTGTCTCAGTAAACTATACCTTCATGTCTCCACTGTCAAACCCGCACCAATTCTCTGGGCTGGTTCCCAGGATTGGTGATGTGGACCTAAGTTCACACTCTGTCAGGGCTAATACTCTATCTGGGACCCTGGGCATTATGCAAAAATTTGGAGTTTAAAATTCACAGTTAAGACTCCTTAGGGCTTGGAATTCTTACTCAGATTCCCATGTGGGCACTGAGACTTGGGATTTACACTCATATGGATTCAAACTCACAGTTATATGTGACAATGGGACTCATACTCAGATTCACACTTAAATTCAGGGGCTCACATCCAGATATACACTTCAGTAGTGGAGGTTACACTTGGCTCACTCTAGGACTCTGTGTTCACACTTAGACACAGTGGGACTGCAGGCTCACCAGTAGATTCACTTTTCTCTCTGAGGCTCACAGACACATTGAGTCCTAGAACCCACTCAGTATCTCCCAGGGGTCCTAGTGCTCACATTTAGGCTCACAGTAAGACTCTCGATCTTACCAAGATTCATACTTATATCCTGGAGTTCATACTCAGACTCATGTGAAGAACCTGGGGCTCACATGTAAACTCAAGGACTCACGTCTTATACTCATACTGCCATCTTGGAGCTCCTGCTCACATTTACACTTCTGTGCCGAGACTCCTGTTCAGACACACAGGGACCATGTTGCGCACACTCGCATTTAGATATACTTGGCAACCCTGGGGGTCAGATTCATATAGGTAAGCTGGGGCTCACATTTAAGACTCATTCTGGGGTCTTGGTGACTCCCTCAAATCCACATACCTCTTAGGACTCATACTCAGATTTGCATTAAGATCTTGTAACTTGGATTCACACTAGGACTGTAGTGCTCACACTCAGGATCCTTACTTCCATCCTGGCAGATCATCTAGGGACTCAGCGTTCACACTTGGACTTACAAAAGGATTCCAGTACTTACACTTGGATTACATGGGGAACCACAGCTCAGTTGAGAATGCTCAACTTAAGACTCAGACTTACACTAGGACTCTAATGCTTATACAGATTCTGTGGGAATCCTCTTAGATTCACACTTCAGTTTTGGGGCTGACGGTCAGATGCACTCTAGAACCTGGGTTCACATTGGGATAATGCTAGGACTGTGGTGTTTACAGTCTTGGTGGAACTTAGAACTCAGTCAGACACACCCATGTGTTCCTATGGTTTATGGTATTTTGCCAGAGCATTTGGGATGAGGAACAGAGACTGATACAAGATCCATCCCTTTCAAAGGTGGAAAGAGAGGATACATGTTTGGCCACCTCTCTCACTTGGGCTGTGGGCTGAAGGAGAGGGTGGTGGCAAACAATGACCCGCTTAAACCTTTATTTCTGCTTTTCCTTCCACAAGGAGATGAGGCTTTTGGCAGGAAAGTCCTTGTAACTTTTTGGTATAGGGTGACATCTACACTAATGTCCCCCATGTGCCATGTATATGCACATCCCTCTCAAATAGTTTTGGACACCCCCTCCTGTGGCAGAGAGAGTCAGGTATGGGGAAATGAGACAAACACCCTCCCAAGACATCTCCCCCATCCAGGGGTGTGAAGACTGATTGGCTGAGGGGGTAGACTGTTGGCTCCTTTTACCCTTGCAGGATGTTGACTCTCCGATTCTCGAGGAGGCCATAGCCCCAAATCTGTGATGAGAAAGTAATTGGCAGAGATCTGGACTGGAACTCATTCTTTCTTCTCTGCCCTGGTGGAGGGGGGTAGGGGCCAAGCTGTGGCGTATCTCAGTGTCTCCTGGAATGCCTGCTGAGCCCCTATTCCGGCTTCAGGGAATGCCCAGGAGTCTCCACTGCACCCCCAGAAGATCAGTAGCCTGGCTGGGCTCGCGGTGGCGAGGGACGTAAGTGCAACCACCCAGAGACTCCACCTGCCCTGGAGACAGTGCGGGGGGGGGGGGGGGGGGGGAGCTTTATTTGCATTCCCACTATGGAGGCCAGCGGCTGGGGCTGGCTGAGGTACATTATCTCCCCGTGGGAATCCCCTGTAGGGACCTTGCTCTCAGGCTCAGCTGGCTGGGCTGTAACTGCTCTCTGTCCCTGAAGGAGACACATGCTCTCCAGCCCCCCTATGGGGGTAGGGGCTTGGAGGCAAGGCGCCCTGCTCTCTGCCCCCCCATGGCGAGTTGAAGTGTAAATGAATTGGAAACATATGGAGTGGATTTTCTTTGAAATGCAGATGGGCTGGGGGGGGGGGACCATGTGTGCCTGGTTTGGGGGGTCCCAGAGAGCAATGAGGCTGAGGAGAGCTGACCCCTCCTCCAGATCTACCATGAGGTGGGAGGAGTGGGGGAGCCCTCAGCTGTGTAAACTCCTGTGGCCCACACCCACAGGGCTCCTGGCTTCCTGTGGGGAGGGGCTCGGTAGGCAAGTGGTCCCTGTGGGCCAAGAGCGCTGAGGTCATCACCCCGCTTTACCTCTGCAGAGGGCAGAGAAGCGCCTTCAAAGGCACAGAGCCACGCTGGATTTGGGGTCATCAGAACAGGGAGCTCTGGGGGCCAAGAGGTGGACGGAGCCAGGGCAGATGTAGGGGAAGAGTCAGACCTTGCTGCTGCGCAGAACCAGCCCTTAGGAGCTGGCACTAGAGCTGCAGTGGAAAGAACCGAAGTGTGACTCTGATGGTGACGTCCGGTTAGCACAAGGGCCCAGTTCTGAAGTTTAGGGATATACTAAAGAGTGTTCAGTGTTGCAGGAGGTTGTGTTTTTCCAGACCCAGGGCGGTCAGTATGTCCCACTTACACGACCTTTACTTTCCCCTCACAACGCTCAGCAAGGTCACCTGTGAGCACCCAGCATTGGGTCTGCCTTGTTCCCCATGGTGTGCCTGGCCCTGGCACAGACCTGGTACAGTAGGAGGGCAGTGCTGAGTGAACAATAAAGCTTCTTTTCTCTCATTAGACTGAGTGCTTCTTGTGGGCAGGATCACCTTAAAAGCTTAATAAATGCTGAGGAAAGAATCCTCCAGGGGGGCAGGACATGGGGTTGGGGTCTTTAGGGTTTGTGGCTTGAGATCCAACAGCTCCTCTTGTATACCCCTTTTGGCTTGAAGGGCTGGAGTGATTTGCAGGCTAGACTAAAGAAAGGACTTCCCCACACTCAGGGAAGGCATGCAGAAGATAGGTAGCTGCTTTTTCCTTGAAAGGTCCAGACTAGGAGATTGGGTCGGGGCAATGATCCTGATATTGTGGCAGAGGTTAGAGGTCACCTCTGTCCTCTCGCCACTATTTGGACTTTCCAGAAGGTGGGAAAGTCCTTTTCTCTTGATGTGGTTGTGAGTGTGCCGCTTGCTTTCTCTAGGTCTGGGTTTTTTGGGCTGTGGCCAAGGCAGTGGACCCCATCTCTGAGCCTCCCAGGCTGGGCTTTGAGGATCTGTAGCTGCTGTGGGCATCAGACTATCTATATTGGTTATTAATGTCTGTCTGAGAACACAGGGTTCAGATCCTAAAAATACCCTGCCCAGCCAGAGCCTTTGAATTGCCAGTGAGGGCCAGTGTAGCAGTGGCACTGAGAGAGACACACACACACTCACACAGAGCCAGGAGAGACTGGGAGAATGTGTGGGTGTGGGGAAACTGAGGCTGCATTAGCAGGAGATGCACAGGAAACAGCTTTTGTTTTATGTGGAGCAAAGACAGAAACTGATAGGGCCAGTTAGTTAAATTATGGCAACATTTGGAGTAATCTGTTACTCTACACTGCAGAGAATTTCTATCTTAGACAGTCTGGAGATAGATCAGCTAACAGATACAAAAATCAAGTAGCCCATAGTAACCGTTCCAAGTCCAGCTTTAGAATGTTCTGAAATGAGTGTGTGGTAAAGAAAACAAAATCACCATCCCTACCTCCTAGAGCCTCTTCTTGCAGCTTGAGTCTCTACGAGATTCTTGAAAACTCCTTTTTTAGGCCCCCACCTCATTTCTGATCCTCAGGCCTCAGTGTAGTCACTCTCCCCAGGAGAAGGGAGCAGCACAGTGGTCCCCAAAAGGTAAGAAGAGCCCAACCTCTGAGGGCAGATGCTGTGTGACCTTGGCCCGTGAGCTGACCTTTTTAGGCCCCTCTGTGAAATTGTGGGATGGGGGGTGGGCCTTGGCCCAGGCCTGGAGAGAGGCGGTTTTGGCACCCATCCAGGCCCCTGACGTCAATGACTCTCCAAATAATGGAATCAATATTGGGGGGTGGGGGCAAGCGTGAACCAGGCCCCAGCGATTAGAAACAGATCAGCACAAACCCGCAGCTGATTCTGATAGAGCTGCCTTGGAGAGCTAGGGTGGGAGGCCTGGAAGGAGGTGGACCTGGAGCGGGTTTGGGGTGGGGGGGGGCACTGGTGGCTCAGGAATGGGAGGCAGAGCTACAGTGTCCAAAGCATGAGGGGACACAGTGTCAAAGACTAGGGATGCCTTGGTTGGGGTGATGAGCTAGGGGCCCCTACCCTGGTCGCTTCCTCTTTTTAGGTTCCCAGGCTAGGGGAAGTTTGTGAATGAAGATGTCTTTCAGCCAATGAGTGATAAAGAATGGGCACGGGGGCCTCCCTGGTAGCATAAGGGATTAAGTCTCAGCACTATCAAGCTCTAGGCAGCCACTGCAGCATGAGTTCGATCTCCCACCAGGGAGCTAACCCACATGGGGCAGCAGACCTCTCCTGTCTCACCCACTGCTCCCGTCAGCAGTGTATTTCAGTGGTTCCATCTCTTCTGCTCCCCACTCTGTCTTTGGTGGATCCTCGAACACACACACACACACAAACACACACACACACACACCCCTCTGGCCTACACCCCAGTTCTTGTATGCATACATAAATAAAAAGAAATCTTTATTTAAAAAAAAAAAAGAATGGGCAAGCATAGTCCAGGGTTCATCTCTCTGCTTCCTAGACCTGGGTCCCTAGACCACACAGGAGTTACAGATTATATCCAGGGTAGGGGGAGAGTTCTGAGTGAGGCCTAAGGGAGATGACCTTTTGCTTGGAGGAAGACTACATTAATCCAAGATACAGAGATGGGTATTCCCCTTCACATTGGGAGTCTGGCCTCCTCCATCAGCCCAAGCCCTTTTGGCCTCCTAGAAAGCAGCAGGTGAGAATGGAGGGGGCCGTGGGGTCCATGAGGGGCTGCCCTGGCGGCAGCTGACAAAAAAACAGGAAGAAGGACTGGGGGAGCAGCTGTAATTATGGGGCATTTATTATTAATCAGATGAAATTGCTGGAAGCAGCTGGTGTAATGTGCGTAGTGATACAGACTGCACCCCCCACGTGCATGTACATACACACATATCACACCAGCCTGAGCCTTGTTTGCTTTCATGGTTTTTCTCCTGTGGAGGTTCGATGGGTCTATGTGTCTCTGTGTCTGTATCTGTTTTTTTTTTTTATGTTTATTATTATTTGTATCTTTTAGATTATGGTGTATTCCCCGTGGGGGTTCACCCGTGAACCATCACCACAGTCCCTTGTGTTCCCCTCTCCCCCATTTGAACCCTTATCCTCCCCCTCCCTCACTGAATATCTCTCTCTTATTTGGTTTCTCTAGATTCCTGTAATAAGTGACACCATTTGATATTTTTCTCTGACCGTGTCAGTATCTGTTTTATCTGTCTTTTCATGTCAGCTTGTGCCCTCCTCTCCCTCTATCTTCTTTTGTGACTGTCTCTGTCATTCTTTGGCCTGGTGTGTGTCTTTCTGTCTGTCTTCCCTCTGTCTCCCCTCTCTTTGGGCCTGCATCTTGGTGTGTCTGTATCTGTTACTACAAGCCATCCTGTCTCTAGCACCTGTTTTAGTTTCTGGCCCACTCTCCCTGGTTGGTGGTTTCTCTGCATCTTTGAGCAGGGTTAGATGACATGGAGTCCCTTTCTCATGTCTATGTGTTGAGGCACCTGGTCATACCTGTTGCAGACACACCTGGGATGTGGCGGGGAGGGGAGTTGGACCTGAGGATCTAATGGGGTCTTGTGGAAAGTGTGGGCTCTGTTGAGTACCTGGAGCCATAGAAGCAACAGTAGTTTTCAAGATAGCTCTAAGTTCAGTGGCATCTCCCTTACCAACTACCAGTTGGGTGACTTTGGGTGAGGTGCTTTTGCTCTCTGAGCCTCCATTTCGTCATCTGTAAAAGGGACATAAGATTAACTCCAAAGTTTGTTTTGATGATTCAGTGCAAAATATATATGTATCATGATGTTGGACTCATCAAGGACCCTGAAGAAGTATTAGTTGTTACCACTGTTACTGGAAAGACACAGCTGGCAAGAGAGAGTTGCAAGGGCATGCTGGTACAGCAGGGAGGCTTTGGAGCTAGACTGCACTTAAACTTATGTTCTAGGGGGCCTCCCTGGTGGTGCAGGGGTTAAGCGCTGCCCTGTGGAGCCATCAGCACGCGCAATGTGAGCGAGCTGAGAGCGGGATGCTAGCATGCTAGCATTGCGAGTGATGCGAGGTCAACGCAGACGCCTGGCCGGGGAGAATCCCACATGGCAAGGCAGACCTCTCCTGCCTCACCCGCTGCTCCCCTCAGCAGTGTATTTCTCATCTGCCTGTTCTGCTCCCCACTCTGTCTCTGATGAACCCTCTTGCCGCCCCACACCTCTGGCCTGTACCCCAGCTTGTATGTATAAATAAATAAATCTTTAAAAAAAAACAAACTTATGATCTAGGGTTGATTAGCCCTATAGTCTTGGGCAAGTTACTTAGCCTTCCTGAATCTCAGTTTCCTCAACAGTCAAATGGTAATAATAATAATAGAGGGCCTCCCTGGTGGTGCAAGGGATTGGGTCTCAGCACTATGAAGCTGTCGGCAGCCATTGAGTTTGATCCCCAGCCAAGGAGCTTCCCATATGGTGCATCAGACCTCTCCTGTCTCGCCCGCTGCTCCCCTCAGCAGTATGTTTCAGTCAACCCACCTGTTCTGCTCCCCACTCTGTTTCTGGTGAAGCCTCTCACTCCCCCCCCCCACCTACATCCCAGCTTTTGTATAAATAAATAAATAAATCTTTAAGAAAAAATAATAGAACTTATCTCATGGAGAAGTCATGAGGATTAAATGAGATAATGCATATAGAGTGCCTGACATAGTCCCTGACACGTAACAGATGCTCAATAAATCATAGTGACGATGGGGGAGAGGAAGAGGGTGGCATGATCGTGGGTCTTTCTGCCCTGCCGGTGACCATATGTCTCTGTGTGAGTGTGCGTGTGAGGATGTGTGTGACACGGCGGTGCTTGTGTCTGTCAACTGTTCGTGTCGGGGTTTGGGATTATCTGTGGGTGTGTATGCATGTGGATCTGTGTGTGTTGTCAGGGTCAGTGACTCGTGGCCTCCCTTTGTCCCTGTGGTTCAGAACTTCACATCAGCAAGGGGTACTGGGGGGAGTCTGGACTGCTCCCAACTTTTGCTCTGGATACTTAAGCTGCTCCCCTTCTTACAGTGGGGTTGTGAACATGGAAGGAACTCTGAGTTGGACCAAGGCCTGTGGTTCCTCTGTGACCTCTTCATGTGTGCCCTTTGCTGTTCTAGAATCCAGCCTTGTCACATCATCCCACCCCTTTGGTTTTGGAAGTTTCGGGAAGAGTTTGGTCTGGAGGAGGAGGAGGAGGACGTTGATGCGCTCCGTGTGCAGCCAGTGGTGAAGAGGTATGTCTTAGGGGCCCAGAGGAGGCAGGTTACTCTCAGGGCATCAGGCGTGGGGGGGGAAGGTCTGTGGGTCTGGGATGAGAGTGAGGGAGGTCCTGAGATCTCTTCCTCTGAGGCTTTTCATGCCTCATGATAGGCACATAAGGAGGAAGAGACCCACAGCGACACAGGCGAGGGCAAAGCTAGATTAGAAAATGGGGCTCTGCATTGGGAGGAATGAATCCTGGGATGTGGGAGTATATTTCTGTCTCATTGTCAGGCTCCCTCTTTCTGGCTTGATAGGGAGAGCAGCTGGGCTTAGAGGAGATGGGAATGGGGCGGGGGTGGGGGTTGGGGGAGTGGGGGGGTGTCAGAAAGTCCAGAATCTTCTGAGGCCAACCATGGGGCTGGGCCTAACTCTCCTTGCCTTTCATTCAGCCCAGGCAAGGCCCCTGGATTGGCAGCCTGGGGGTGGGGGTGTCCAAGGAATCAAGGCGCTGGAGCGGAACGGAAGGGCCTATTGTCCAAAACCCGCCAGAGGCCCACAAAGGCCGGCTGGGCTTTTCATCTCAGCTCCCAAACAGACTGGCCATTTTCCCGGCCTGGAGTAGGGGGGAACGACCCTTTAGAACTAGGACTGCGGTGTTGTTGAGGGTGGGGTGAGGTATTCCAGACTGACAGTTAGCCAGGAAAGGGGCTTAAGATGGACCTGGGGTTCTGAAGAAGCGGAAGGGAGGTGGGAGGCTCCAGAAGGCTGTAGCGAGTTAAGCTTCAATCTCACTGTTCTCAGAGGACCCAAGGATATGGGGTGGGATATCTGATAGAAGTCAGGATTTACACAATAATAGATACTAATTATTTATAGGGGGCACACCTGGGTTTGGGAATGTGAGCTATTGAGCCATGAAGGCACATAATCCTCTCCCTAACTTGGGACATCTTAGGGTGTCTCCACAGGGGCAGGAGAAGAGAAGGCGAGTGATCATACAAGAGAATGGGCTCTCTGCAGCAGGAGGCACTGAAGCCAGACAGCAGGAAGGACTTCCTGCCAGTGAACAGTAGCTCAGATGCCCTGACCCTGTCCCTGGGGATCCTAGAGGATCGCAGAGAGCAGGGGAGCTGGAGAACACCCCAGGGGGTTAAGGCTGAGGCAGCTTCTGTGGGGGCCTTCTGAAGAAGAGGCCAGGAGGGAGGACTTGGCAGTTCTGTCCGCCCTCCCCCAGCAGCACCTCCAGCACCACTTTAAAAACAGCTTTTTAATTTAACAAAGTGGATGAAAAACTGTTTTTGGAAATAAAAGGTATCTGCTGTCTCCCAGGCTAGCACTCAGCCCTTGCAGAGAGCCTCTCTCTGGGTTTCTCCCTACTGCTGGTGACTCCTTTTCCTCTCTTTCTGTCTCCTTTTTTTTTTTCTGTTTGTTTCTGCTTCTTGGTCCCCCAGCTTTCCCTAGGCCTCCCATCAATTCCCCCTTCCATTTCAGCCCCCATGGATGTCTCCTTAGTTTCCTATCTCCATGTCTCTGCATTTCCTTCTGTCTCTTGGTCTCTCTCTTCAGGGGCCTGTCTCTTTCTCCTGATTTGTCTCTGTCTCCCAGCCTGTCTCAATCTCTGTTTCCCTTCACCCCCCCCTTCTCCCCCAACCCCTGCTCTAAATGGGTCTATTTAAAACACCCGACGCTGCCAAGTCAGAAAAGCGTCTCCTGATAAAGCGCATTAGGAGGAGGGAGAAGGGAGGAGGGAGCGGCGGGGCGGACTGATTGATCCAAGCCAGTAACCCCATTAATCAGGCATCGTGGATCCCCCTCCCTCCCCCCAGCTTCAGCCCCTTCAGAGCTAAAAGCCCCTTAAATATTTATCACCCCTCCCCCATGGGGGGGTGAGGGGAGGAGTGTGTAGCCCATGGTGTGAGCATCCCCAGCTGCTGGGTGCCCC
>PVIJ01017040.1:0-30768 GCA_004024925.1 Scalopus aquaticus | reverse complement strand
AAGGAGAAGCCCAAACAACCAATCCGTACAAAGGTCAATCCCTGCTGGCCAATGGCGGTAAATGTCAGCCCCAGCGCCCAACCCGTGCGCTGTCCACGTGCACACCCTGCTGCACAAGCTGAGGCACGAGGTGTCCATGCCCTCAGCAGCTGCCGGGTGGGGATTTCCGCGGCTGGGTGGTGCGGCCCGGGCGCGCTCCGGACAGGTTAGAAATAAAGTAGAATTTTCCAAGACTAAGCAATAGTTCAGTATTTGCAACTAGGTGGTAAATGTATCAATGTTTAAAAGTCTTCTCTGAGTATCTTTTTAACCCTCCATTCCATTATTTTTATTAGCAATTGCACACTGGTCCTCTTTGAAATTCACTTATACACAATGTTATCTACCTATTTTACATAGTAACATATAAGTTTTATTAACATTCTTCTTTACACTTTTTTACTCGTTCCAATTACAACATGCAACAAACCAAATTTTCCATAAGCTGTTAGCAATGGACCAGACCCTATCACTTCTCATCCCTAGCCTCACTCACAAAAGGGAAACTCATTTAACCATTACAACTTAAATATTCTAGTGGTTACTTTCATAAGTATAGTTATATCACTGCTTCATGATGTGCCAACTACGGATCATAATTAAAATTGAATATTGATTTATTCTCCCGTACTCTTCCAGTATTTGATGGTCATGTTATTACATCTGGATGTTATACAATATGCTGAAACTCCTGTTTCTTGTTTCATCAATACTCAACAATAGCTCCTAACTTCCTTTTGTAAGATTAATATAGTCTTTCCGCCCTTTCTTTTACCTCATTTCCCCTCCCTTATACTCATTGGTCATTCACTCCTTCTCACTTAACTATTTCTTCTCAGTCTTCAGTGATTTTTTTTCCATTAGAAAACTAAGAAATAACATTTATATGTGCATTATTATAAGTTTGTAAGAATTTAGAATTGCTCACTGCCTGTCCAAATGACTTCATAAGATTCCTTCTCTGAAGTTTGCTGTCAAAATGCCTGTGCTTCTCAATAAATACTCCTCACAAGGTCAAGTAGAATCTATTATTAGATATTATCATATAAAATCTATTATTTCAAAATTGCTTCAATTCTTGGTGACATTTGGTTCCCTTTTGTAGTTAGATTATGATTTTCTTGGGCCTCCCTGGTGGCGCAGTGGTTAAGTGCTGCGCTGTGGAGCTGTCAGCAGCAGCAATGCGAGTTCAACGCCCAGCCGGGGAGAATCCCACATGGTGCGGCAGACCTCTCCTGCCTCGCCCGCTGCTCCCCTCAACAGTGAGTTTCTGATCTGCCTGTTGTGCTCCCCACTCTGTCTCTGGTGAAGCCTCTCACCGCTCCACACCTCTGGCCTGTACCCCAGCTGTATGTATAAATAAATAAATCTTTAAAAAAAAAGATTATGATTTTCTTGTGTAGGTTTTTTAATTTATTTTTTCTTGAACTATAATTGCTTATTTCCCCTTGATTTTTTTCTTTTATACTTTCCTTCTTTCCTGATAGTATTCTACAGAGAACTATTTTTCCAGTCAGCCTTCTTTTAGAGGTTCTGTCTTTTGTTCCATATTGGAGTAGTTGCTTTCAGGACAACTTCAGGTTGCTCAGCAAGAATGTCTTTCTGCTTTCTAAGCTTGATCCACTGTTCCTAAAGGATGTGTATTTGTTTCTTATTGCTGACCTAGCAAATTACCTTATATTTGGTGGCCTACAATAACTCTAACTTTTTATCTTACACTTCTGTAGAACAGAAATCTGATGCTGAGCTCACCAGGCTGAAACCAAAGTGTTGGAAGTGCTACTACCTTCCTTTCTAGGGATTCTAGGCAAGAATTCATTTCCTTGTTTTTTCCCAGCATCTTGAAGCTATCCACATGCCTTAGCTAGTGGTTCCCTTCCTCTTTTTCACAGCCAGAAATGATGACAATCACATCCCTCAATCTATTTTCTGTCTCCATCTTTCACTTTTGAATATATCATTCCCTTCTGGATAATCCAGGATAATTTTCCCATCTCCAAATCCTAATTTAAATTGAGATATCTGGGGCCTCCCAGGTGGCGCAACAGTTTAAGTGTAGTGCTGTGGAGCTGTCGGTAGCTGAGGTGTGAGTTCGATGCTCAGCTGGGGAGATTCCCACATGGCACAGCAGACCTCTCCTGCCTCGCCCGCTGCTCCCCTCAGCAGTGTATTTTGGTCGATCTGCCTGTGCTGCTCCCCACTCTGTCTCTGGTGAACCCTCTCACCATCCCACACCTCTGGTCTGCACCCCAGCTTGTATGCATAAATAAATAAACCTTTAAAAAAATTTTTTTAATTGAGATATCTAAGATAACTTATGTATGATATATCTAAGATATGTTACCTAAGATAACGATTTCACAGACTGTGGAAATTAACTGGTGGATATTGAGTAGTCATTTTCCTGCCTGTTACATGTTTTTCCCCATCTTGGTTTACATGGATAGCACCTGTGCCACCTCCATGTCATGGACACTCTTAATCCATCAATTTTCATTTTTCAAAGCCAAACTGCCATCAGTGTTCACCTAATAGTGAAACTATACATTTATTATTTGTTTGAAAGAAGGTAAAGAGAATTACATTATGCATTTAATTACAAGATGTGTTATATATCATTTGTAAGGAATAGGCTTACATATTTGACTCAAAGTTCGTCTATTCAAGTACTATCTAATAATTTTTTTTTGGTGCCCTAATTTACCTCAGTTCTTTGGTGTTCGAATTAGAGAGTGTGAGTTTATCTTTGTTGATATGTTAGTTTCAAAGTTTCCAAAGCCACCTTTGTGTACAACGATAATTACTTTCCCTCCTACCTTTGAGCAGTGTTCTAGATATTTTCTGTTATGGAATAGAAATGATAACTCCCTAATCAAAGTGATCTTATGGTTCTAATATCAATTCCTTTGTTATATTTTTATATAGGGTACTTATTACTATATAATAATACTTGGCATATATAGCCCTTATTATATAAAAAGTTTGTTATATATAATGTTTGTGGTATGTATCATATGCATTTTATCTATATATGTACATGTATTATGACATTAGAAATGAGGCAAGTCAGTGATAAAGTCAGACAGTAATGATACAGATTTTCAATAGTCTCACATTTATTTGAAGACAGTATATTTTAATGCCTATTTTTTTAAACACTGATTAGTTAAGCAGGTCAACAAATTATGAAAAATGATATCCATAAGACTGATGGAGTGCCATCAAGATGCAGGCTATTGGTCACCAAAGATAAGGGATAGCCCATACAACTCCTTCTATATGTATCTGTCAATCACACCATGCTCATAGAAAAATGATTTAAGTTAAAGGCCTTGTCTGACGGCAGAAAGTATCTAGTGCATGTACTAATGGTTTTTGCAATGGCCATCGGGCCATTCTACCTTAAAAGTATACTTTCAGTAAGTAATTGGGGGGAAAAGCCAGTCAAGTATATTTGCAAATATTTTCGTTACTCTTGACTTTATCTTGCCCTTTGGTCAAACTATTTCTGATGCATCATCAACTCCGTGATGACACTCTTTGGGAGAAAAGAAACAGAGCTTGCAAAGCACTTGACTACAAACAGTTGCTAAACATGAAAGCATGCTAGTGACAAATTGCTTTGAAACCAGAGAAAGTAAAAAAGCAGGGTTTAAAGGGTCACCACAAAGAGACCAAAGATGTAAATATAATGTAGTACAAAAATTTCCTCTCTGTTCCATTTCAAGGAAATTTAAAACTGAAATGGAGGTAGATTTTACAAATACTCCTCTTCTACTAAAGTTCCCACTGCAAGTTAATGTGGTGGGTTTTTGTTGTGATTGCTTTTTTCATCTTATTATCTCTCTCTCTCTCTCTCTCTCTCTCTCTCTCTCTCTCTCTCTCTCTCTCTCTCTCTGTGTGTGTGTGTGTGTGTGTGTGTGTGTATGTTAGCAAACTAGAAATTTTATGGCTGATGCCTAGCTTGTCTCTTAACTCATTCTAATTATATTCATAATTAAATTGTAAAAAAATATTTGACTAGAGCCAAATGGCTTGCACAGGTGTCTTTTTGTAGGAATGGTTTAGTGCTAGATAATAAACAACTGGACCTCCATCTACTTAATTTGGCTTAATGAAAAGTTCTTTATAAGTAAAACTAGAAGGTCTAGAAGGTAATTCAAAACTAAAATTGGGCCTTGACTCTGAAATTAATTGAGTGGTAAGACATCAGCTCCATTAGAAAATATAGTGCTTATCTATTTGGTTTTCCTTAAAACTTTTCTTTTACTTGCTCTACTTTTTTCCATATCCTTCAGAGGTCACTTTTCAAAGCAATAAACTTATCGAGCTGAGCAACTAGCCAGTCAGCCTTCATGAGTCAGCTTCCTGAGCATCTCTGCTTTCTCTGAACATACATGCTTTCAAAAAATACATAACAAAATGCAGAATTTCTCCTCAGTACCTCAGTGGAAAGCAGTTATCCTGACCCGTTCTTCTAATGGTGGATTTAAGTGACTGGTTTTCATTGCCTGTTATTGGGTTCAGTGCATCGATAGGTCCTAATAAAATGGAGGGTTTGTGACCTTTCATTTTGCACTAAGAGGCCTGCCTCATTTCACATCCTGCACTGACACCGCATTGTGAGCATCGCTGAGAAGCCTCCCAAAATACTTTCCACCTCCCTATATCTAACTCTGGCCATATCCCCAGGACAATGGCCTCTCCTGCTTTCTAGGGTGTTTTTCCTCGCTCAGTGCAGTATGGTTCTAGTTATAGAGAGAGGTAAATAGTGCCACTTGCTGTTGAGTTCATTTTGAGTAAAAAAATTCTTGGTGAGGTCTTCAAAGTCTAACATGATGCGGTCACCCACAAATTCCCAGATTGTTCTTTTTTGTTTTTGTCTTATGCATCTCATTCAAGTCCATTGATCTTCTGGCTCTTCATTGGGCCTCCCTGGTGGCGCAGCAGTTAGGCACTGCGCTGTGGAGCTGTCAGCAGCAGCTACAAGAGTTCGACGCCTGGCCAGGGAGATTCCCACATGGCGCGGCAGACCTCTCCTGCCTCACCCACTGTTTCCCTCAGCAGTTTATTTCCGTGCATCTGCCTCTCCTGCTCCCCACTCTGTCTCTGGTGAACCCTCTAGCTGCCCTACAGCCCTCTGGCCTGTACCCCAGCTTATATGCATAAATAAATAAATCTTTATTTTTTAATTTTTTAAATTTTTTTAAAGATCCATTTATCCATACATACAAGCTGGGGTACAGGCCAGAGGCTTGGGGTGGCAAGAGGGCTCACCAGAGACAGAGTGGGGAGCAGAACAGGCAGATCAGAATACATTGCTGAGGGGAGCAGCGGCGAGGCAGGAGAGGTCTGCCGCGCCATGTGGGATTCTCCCCTGCTGGGCGTAGAACTCGCATCGCGCACTGCCGACAGCTCCACAGCAGCGCTCAACCGCTGCGCCACCCGGGAGGCCCAATAAATAAATCTTAAAAAAAAAAATACTCCAGGCACATGGTGTGTCTTTGACCGATCTCTCTGCAGTGGAAGGGCCTCAGGTTGCCCCTCACGCATTCACTTCTTAGCGAGGGCTACTCTCACATGCTAAGCTAAAATTTCTACCTGCGCAACATACCCCCACTTTCATTGAAACCCTGAGTCCTCTGTCATTCATTATCTGTAAGATCTTGAACAAGTGTCTCTAGGTCTCCATTTCCACATCTGTCAAATGGATGTGAAAATAGTACCTTCCCCTTGGGGACTGTAAAAAAGCAAATGAAATGCTAATCACAACAAAGCTCTGACAGATACCCTGGCGCACAGCATTCAGCGAATGGCAGTTAGTGTTATTAAATCAGAGTACAATCATACTATCTTTAGCCCAGATGAACTTTCCACCTATCCCCACAACTCTTTCCACTCTTCCAGCAACACTATCTCAAGTGGAAGAAATAGTCATCTTTATCCTGCTTTAATATTTGTTTCTAGTATTCCAAATAGCCCCAGATAAGTTTTAGATCATTTTACAAGATACTCTTGCTTCCCATTCCAGGGACTGCCACTTTCTCTACCTCATGACATTTCTGCCTTATTATACCAGTTGTTCCTAGGCCCAACCCCACTTGATTAGCCCAAAGCCTGCCACTTTATTACAGAACATACATCTTAATCACAACCCAGAGGCTAACAGCTCCTCCAATCTGATGCTGCCTCACTATTAAATATTAGTAAATCTCTGACATTCACAGTGGAACCAACTTCAAAGTCATGCCTTCTCCCAGTTGGGAAATTAGTTGGATTGCTGATAGTGTGTCTTGTGTTTCAACTTGTAAAGTCATAGAGTCATCTGTAGGTGAAGAGTTTAGGATGTGACAAAGGGAGACTGTACATCCCTGTGTGTAAATATTTGTTTCATTGTAGATCTTCCTTACAGACCAAAAAACATTACAAGATTAAAAGAGTTACCAACTAAACCATAGTCAACAAGAAGTCATCCATTCTCTCTCTATGTCTCTCTCTGTGTCTGTGTGTGTGTGTGTGTGTGTGTGTGTCTGTCTCTGTCTCTCTCTCTCTCACACACAATTTTTCCAAGTCCACAATGTTTCATTTTTTTTTTATTTCACCTCTCACAGATTACAATATTCTAGTTTCTTAAAAGTATACTTGTTTGTTTTTACGATTCTCTCAAAACAATTTTAATATTACTCTGCTGAGAACTATATTGGAAACCTGGTGTCGAATGAGAACTGACCTCTTCCTGTTTCCTGCTCCCTCACATATGCTCAGTCACACAATCTCATTTGCTCAAACGCCTGTCTTTACTCTGGTTCCCACTCTGTCAATAAAAGAATTTTCTTTGAGTAGCTTCTAAGTTATTATGGGCCCCCTCAAATGCAGCATTTCTACACTGGTTCAGTCCTTTTGTTCAGCAGAGTTAAACTTTAGCTGCGATGGCTCCTGGAGTACTATACATTTTCTGGGAGGTTCTGCTCCTACTGGAACAGCAGAAGAGCCACACTGAGAATTGCCTTGTGGTTTGGAAAATGGAATTTTCCCCTAAGGATTGACTTATACATTTTCTACCTACATTTGGAAAATAAAACATGAAAAAGATTTACACTGTTATAGAAAATAAGTAGCAGTGCTGGTTCTAAGAGTAAATGTAACATTCTTGGGAAAACGAATGCAAACATATTTTTAAAAATCCATAAACTATACCTAACTTTTACTTGATAATTATTAGTTTCCTCCTTTATAGCCTTATTTATAGTTTTCCAGTTTCAGTATTTAGTCCCCCTCCCATTATATTTTATGCATCACATTTTTTATAAAATTGCAATTAAAAAATGTCAAATGCCCAAGGCTGTGAGTCCATGATTACAGTCCAACCAGTCAACTTTTGGACCCTTTCTCTTTTTCTTCTCCCTTTGAGTGTCCGCAGGTGAAAGGTTGAGTCTTTCAGATCTCAAGTCCATTTCTCTGCCAAGTAACGGATGAGCAGACCTAATTAGTGCCATCTGTTGTGCTAGTTTCAGGTTGATTCCATCTTACCACAGATGAAATCAATGATGTTTCTAGCTCCACCTCTAGGCCCATAATTCTAAGCATAATAGTAAGATTGTTCTTTGACAACTTTGTGAATTATTCACTGACTCTACTGGGAACCTAAGAAGAAACTGTCACCTAACTGCAATATTTTTTGGAAATTTCTATTCCTTTGTATTCAGTCATGAAAATATTTTAGACAAAATATTGGAGCAATCCTGAGAAAATATAAGCACCAAAAAAAAAAAAAAACCCTCAGACATCCCCTTCTACAATGGTATGCATCTGAAAGCTGGATCCCTGAGCAAATGCAGAGCAATATTAGCTAAGTCGAAGTCTCAAGGCCCTGCACAAAGGGGAAAGAGATCAGCAAGAGCACAACTGGAAAAGTCAGATTCATCAGTATCAAAATCCAAAGAGCATGTGTCTCTAATAGTCCCTTAATATTTTAAAACACCTAAAACATAAGCTCCAGCCTGTGTTCCATTTTCTTCTCTATTCTTTCAATAATGCTCTAGTGTCAAGATTTCAAGTTTCTTCATCACTAAGATCAGGTACCTCCAAGTGTCCCCCTCTAAAGTTTGAAATTATCTCAACTTGGACTATCAATAAAAAATGACATAGACTGACAGTATTATCAGAAATTTATGTCTCACTTTTCTGGAGGCTAGAAATCTGAGGTCAGTATGTCAGCATGATTGAATTCTGGTGAGAGATCTTCCTGACTTGCAGGTGGCTCTTTGCTATGTTCTCACGTGGTAGAGAGAGAGCAGGCTCTGTCTTTTCCTCCTCTTATAAAGGTACACTAATCTTATCATAGGACCCCCACCCTCACCACCTCATCTAAACCTAGTTACCTCCCAAAAGCGTCACCTCCAAATGCAATCATGCAGAGAGTTAGAGCTTCAGCATATGAATTTGGGGGAGACAAAACCATTCCATCCATAGCATGGAAATTGTATACTTCAATGGGGTGTTTTAGATGTATGACTTTATTAGTAAAAGATGAAATTTTCCTGCCTTACTCTGGCAACAACGTTCCTGTATTTTAATAAAATACATACTTAGCTCTTTATTAATATTTATTTTTTGATTCAGAAATTGAATTCAAAGTTCCAGCTGTAACTTTTACCCACATATCTCATGTTAAGTTTGTGCATTTTTAAACCAACCTGGAGAAATACACATGCAACATGTGCACTTTCGCTCAAGATCCCAGGCTGTCAAGACAGTAACATGAGCAAGGGACCTTTGTACATTAAGTTTTTGCATATGCCTAGGATATCTCACCTGAATGATATAAACACTGAAATTGACACGAAATCCCAATTTTCAACTATAAATCCTTCAGTTGTATTATTCACCCTTCCTCCCAGCATTATGGCATTTGCAAATCTGAACATTGTGTCTTAATGCCTACATCCAAGTCCTTGAATATATTTCAAAATCATGTAGCACAGACAGGAAGGCCATTTGGAATAATGGAGCAGTTAGTAATAACAATTTATAATATTTCAGGAATAATGCAGACTACTGTGTCAGTAAGTATAGTACAAAGGAGCAGTCCAACTTTACAAAGTGAAATTCTTTACACATTTGAGCAATATTTAGAATTAATTTGAATTATAAATATAAACTACAAATCAAGTAATGTTAATACAAAGATAGATCTCAAACTGTCCATATACTTAAAATTCCAACTTATGATACATTTACCATATTATGAGTTGTATAAAGTCAACTGCTGAACCGGCATATTGTTTTAATTAGTTTTTCCAAGGAGACTTTAGGGTTCTCTATGTACATTATACACAGTGGAATACTACTCAGCAACCAAAAAAAGATGAACCCGTGCCATTTGTGCAACATAGATGGAACTAGAAGGGATTATGCTAAGCAAAATAAGCCAGGAGGAGAAAGAGAAATACTAGATGATGCCACTTACATGTGGAATATACAGAATTCAAGAAAGGGTCAGACAAAGTCAACCCTTGAAAGCTGACTATAGAGCTTAGGTATCCAGAGTGGGAGGAAGCAAGTGGGAGAGCACAATGAACTGTGGTGGAAGACTATTAGAGCACTGGTGAGGAGAGTACTGTAGTGAATACAGCCTGAGGAGGGAGATCCTATACTCTGAAACCAGTAACAAGGAGGCAAAACAATGGTACTTCAATTAAAATATATAATAACAAAGTCATGTGCACGCACTTTGACATTTAAGTTAAAATGTATAATATTCCTTTGTGACAGATATTATTTCAATTTAGGAAATTGAGGCTCCTAGAAATTAAATACCATGCCTTAAGCTATGAAGAGAAGTTCCAGAGCTGAAATTTGAACTCAGAACTGAAAGATCCAGCTGTTACTCTGAACCATGAAACTCTCACTCTTGCCTAATTTGAGCAAAGTGATTATGAGTAGTATCAACGTAAAAGTGAGATACTTAGTAGGTTTAGATGTGATTCAAATGAAGACCCTATGTTGTCAAGTATACCATGAGAGGAAACTAAACAGAGCATGAATAAATTTCTCTGTTCATACATATGGTCTCAAAACTTCATTATTTATTTAAGAAAAGCTACTGTCTTGATTATTCAATTTTAAATCAAATCAATGAAATTTTGTATTGCCTTTCATGTCCAAGGCAACATTACAGGTACTCACTGTCATGCATGGGTCACTGGAAAAAACTTTCCAAGATAAAATTAAACACCAGTGAAATTCAAACACACCTAGCAGTTGGAGAAGAATATGTTAAACTGTATGTAGTAACAAGACACTATATCCATATTAAGTTTTCCAGCAAGTGAATTAAGAAATAACATCATAAAAGTTCTTACTTAACATCTTTCATCACATATTACTTCATCGAAAGGTGGGAATCACATGTTTCTCATGTCATGTTCTAGACATGCATTTCACTGAAGTCTAAAAAAATAAATTTATTATTTCAACCCATCATGTTTATAATATGAAGAGTTCAATTATATCAAAAATATCAATACTATGCCTACTCACAGGTAATGACATTCTTTTTTAAATAAGTCACCTTTGTGACTTTAACAGAACAGAGAGAAAAGAGCATAGAACAAGAGTGTTACTATTTGGAATTTTTTATTTAGCAAATTGTTTTCAGGCTTTTATTTTTGTGACTCTTTTCACTGATGATTAATTATAAATTATCTCTGTGGAATTTTTAAGTGTAAAAACTGAGTCCAAGTTGTCTTATATCTAGGTAGAATAGTACACAATCGTTTCCCATCCCTTCATCTGACCTAAGCATCTCTGGGATAAGAGACCTGTCCATCTCCTCTTTACAGCTCTGTATTAGGTGACTATAAAAACATCACATGCTCTGTGGTGGCCCTTTCACATCATTCCTCCTTTAACAATACACAGTAATGAGCCTCAATCAACTAAAGTAAGGATTGGGAAGGACTGGTGGTGAGTTGGTAAATAAGAGAGGAGGTAACCATGCTTCATTTAATCCATTTTTCTAGTAGTAAATTTAAGAATTAACTGCCTACATCTTCCCCAGGTTCTTACCTGTCTTAGCAAACTCTACTACACAGGTACCTTAAGAGGAATAGGTCAACTCTAGTCTTCATAGATTCTATATGTCAGAGCAGTGGTATTACTATATAATGTACATAGACTTCTTGTTGATGGTTTAAAGTTTATGAGAGAAGAAGGGGAAAGTTAAAAGAGCAAATAAAATATTTTAATTGAGCTAGTGAACTCTTGCAGACTTCAAAGGGTTACCTGAACTAATACCACTTGCCAGACTTAAATGCAGAGCAATGATGGAGAGAACAGTGAAACTGTACTATAAAAATAAATTACTGTCATGAATATTAAGCAACAAGAATATAATAAACATGACTGTTTGCATGATTCTGATTTATTGGTACTGATATGCGTATAAATTATGACACTAAGTGTTTATTCTAGTTGTTTTAGAATACGGGCCAAACAAAGCTGGATGGACACTTCCCGCAGACCTTTCCATCTGCCACCAGATTCCTTTCTCACTGCTCCTGTTTCTGTGCTTCTTATGTCAGGGACACCAGGACCACGTGTGAGCAGCCATTTACAGGCTAAAGTAGATTGTCTTTCCAGGATATTGGGTTACGACTACTCTAGTGAACTTTCTGTTCTCTTGCAGTGGAACAACTCCAGCTGCAAAACGTCCTGAAGATTATTCCTTCTTGCTCTGATAAACAGTGCTCACTTTAACACAAGCAGGTTCATTACTGTATTTATGAACCCCTTGGCACCAGATTTAGGATTTGCCATTGCTCAGTAGCTCTGAGTTCTCATACTTGCTTAGCAGTGGGTGTTCAGAGTCACTAGTGTGGAGAGGAGGTTAAAGACCAAAAAAAGAGAAGGGAGAAGGGGAGATAGACGGGTTAGGAAGAGGGAGAAGCAAAATGTGTATTCATTTAAAAATTGAAAATCTGGAGTTACCTCAACTGCCATAGATAACCACACAAGCAGCACAATGTTGATCTTGCTGATATTCACAAGTAGAAGTTATTAAGATTTGCCATCAGTTTTAATTGACACTATTTGGAACCAGATATTTGTTAAACAGATGGCCAGAATAAGGTATCACACAAGAAAATAGCATTCTCCTGCCTCAGGTTTTTAGTTTTTTTGTTAAATCTCATCAAAGTTCACTTCAGAAGATTAATTATTTCAGTTTTCTTTGCTCTGACATTGGTTGCAACCTACAAGGAAGATAGCCAAAAAATTTAATAACATTAACAAAGATGCAATTTCCATGTAGTCAAGTATGCTATATGGATATAATAAGTTGATGATACCTATAAAGCACTGATAAGTGATATAAACTTTACATGGCTATAGATGATAAACCAGCTCAAGTTCATGGTAAGGCAAGAGCTGTTACCTACTCAGAGTTGACACACTTAGAACATTCCTGGAGGGCAATTTAGCTGTGTATCTCACAAGCCTTAAAATGTGCATAGTTTTGTAGAGGCTATTACATACATAGAAATTTATTTTCGCGAATTTCCCTATATATACACAGAATGTATACAAACTTGTTCCTCAAAATGTTACTTGTAATAGTGAAACATGTAAAGAATACATATACATCTAAACCTAAGGGCTGTTTAATTATAGCTCATTTATATAATGAAATAGTATACAGCTGTTAAATTGTGTTGTAGAAAACATTACCTCACAGGATAAAATGCCTATCAATGTGTAAAAGAAAATAAGCATCTAGAGTATGAACCTATTTTAAGATCAATGTGTAAATATTTATAAGTAAAGACAAAATATCCACTTCAAAATATTAACAGGTGTTATCTCTGCAGGATTATATAGCATTCTAATTCTCATTTTGCTTCACTGTGTTTTATAAGTTTTTATACTATTTCTAGATGTGGGACCCAGAAACTTGTGTTTTTATAAGCTCTGCAGGTTATACATATGCATGTAAAAATTTAGGAAGCATCTAATAGCTACATGAGTTCTAAACTGATCACCAACTTGAAGATCTTTATTTTGCAAATTAAAGAAAAGATTTATATACAGATGAAATATTATGAAAAAAGGTTACAAAGACTTAATGAAAACTTGGATAAATAATCATGATTAAGTTAACAATCCAAATAAACATGGGACTAGAAATGTATTTCACAGAGAAATTATGTTTGTGAGTTGTTTTATTTTACAGATTAGAATACTGGACCAAACACAACTCTATGAACTGATTTTGTGTCGTGTCAATGTTCTTATAGACATAGGATCAAGAAAATTCACTGTACCTTTGGGCTGCAAAGAATTATTTCCATATTATGAAACTAATTGAAGTTGAGAATGATCAGCATAAAAATTTTAGCAAAATTGAAGTCACCATGATATATATTGATGTGTGTGTAGGAAAAAAATGAAGGCTAAAATTGGGATTCCCACAAGTGACAAGAGAAATACGATTTGATGAATATTTAGAATGCAGAATTTTTTTTTTAATTTTAAGCAAAGCAATGAGAAATGACTTAAAATGGTAAATTCAATAAGAAAAATGGAACCTTGGCTACTTTTGACATAGCTTTCCAGCTCTATAAACTAAAAGATACCCTTCAAGTAAGTGAAACAAACTCTTTTGATTCAAGAAAGAGAAAAGATATGCAGATTGAAAAGAACTTTTAACTCTAAGTCTACACTATCATTAAGTGTACTTAAATTTGCACCATATAATTATTATGATTGTAGCAATTAATCAATCAGCTGATTAACATGTAGGGTCAGCAGGATCCAGTGATGTTATCTTGAAGCTTGAATTAATTAATTATACTTTCTTCAACAGTATTATTTTCTATTTGTGTACTTAGTTTGTGCAAGTTGTCCCTATTGACAAATGTGGTTTAGTCTGTCTACTTATCACAGCAGGTATATAAGCACTCACTGAGGTACTTTGGTTGACATAAAGTCAGAATTATAAGGAAATTGAAATATTTTCAATACTTCCTAAAGTAACTATTATGTTGCTTTTGATCATTAAATGTCTTATATAAATTATACAAATTAATAAGATTATTTGGAATGATTTTTAACATAAGATTAATTAAATTTTGTCTGTCAGAGTAAATCAAATTCAACTACTCTGTTGTTTATCATATAATAGTTAAGTTATTCAGAAAAGTCAACTTACATTGCAAGAAACAAAGTTGCATCTTGAAAATGCATGTTTTAAAAAGTTAATATTTATTTTTTTCAAATATCTAATCTCTTTTGCACATTTATTGTGAAATATTTATAACTGCATTATTTCCATTTGTTAGACAAGGAAACTGAAGCTCAGGCACACTAAGTGCTTTGTCCAGTCTCCCAGTTTGCTGAGATCAGTACTGGACTAGAACAATGTTTCAGCAAAAAAGTGTTGATGATTTCCTGAGCACACAACTATGTTGAATATTGCAGACAGTAAGATGAACAGGACATAGTGCCCATGGACTTCACAGGCAAAACAGATATGTGACAAGATACTTACGAATGCAACATCATAATAGAGATAGGAAAGGCCAGGAGAGCATGAAGCTATGCCTTTCCACTACTCAGGCTGTCTCAGGGTGAAGTTCTTGATAGTTGTTCCATAGAAAAGAAGGTAGAGACAAAAGAAATAAGTATATTGTGATATGAAACCTGTCACTTATGTTAAAGCTGACTTTTCCCCCCTTCTTATTAGAGCTTGCTTATTAGGAGGGCCCGTCTCAGTTGGAGACTGCCCTTTGGCTCACAGACTGTCTGACGCCTTTGTAAAGTGGGCCGTGGCATTGTTGATGACTGCACACCAGGGTGGTCTGGGAGCCACTGTTTTCTGCCATTCCACAGTGAGACAACATCTTCTGTAGTTCTGGTCTCAGATGTCCTTAGAGAATGGTTTGTGTTTCCTAAGAAGCTTAGGCCTGGATGATTTACATGTAGCATTTTAAACTCCTGTTGTGGAATGCCTGGATTGAAATTTATATATGCTGAAAACAATTTTTCAGGTCTGTGTATGACATTTGGTTATGTATTGTATCATCTATGCTCATTTATCCATGTAACTGGAAAGAGATATTCATGTGACACACAGTAACAGAGATTTGAAAATCTTATATTCTGTAGCAGAATAAGGCTTGCACATAGACGCTCCGGCTACTTCCTACGATTTCATAATCAAATGATTAAGGATTTTATCAATCCAAATTTGATGGTTTAAATTTCAATTTGAAAAGAAGAGAGAGAGACAACTGGAATAAGGCATGAAATGGCCAGATTTTCCTTTTTCCTGATTTGATCATTTTCTCCCATTTACTCTTGATTTTTTTCCAAATGAAACAGCATATTTCCTGGATGCGAGAGTTTATCAAATGATGACAAAAATATTCCAAAAACAATTCCAATCTGTGAATGAGAAATGAACATTTATACTCTTGGAAGTATTAAAAGATACACAGAAATCCACAAAAATATGTCTATCAAGCAACTCAACCCATAAGACCCGGAATATGAGGTTGCTCGTGTGTGCACATGTTTGGGGGGGGGGGAAATAGTTGTGTCTGAGCGTGGTGTGAGATGTATGCTTTCCATAGTGTGAAAGAGTTGAATTAGCTTCCACTTGACTAGATGAGAGCCCTTCGTTCTTATTTTGAAAGCAATCAATTGAGCATGGTTAATTAGGATATCACCAAGTAGTTAAGAAAGAAAAAAAGGCAAGACACTTATTAGAAAGTATATTTTAAATCTACACACTACAGTGATGATCGAAAGATTACTGAAAGAATTCACCCAAACTATGGTCATTAGGTGCTTTCGGCATGTTTTTCTTCAATTACAACAAATTATTATATTTTATGTAGGGCTACAGTGCTGCCTTTATGAGACTCATTGAGTTATAAACACAGAACACATTCTAGTCCTTCAAGCAACATTTGTAAGAGGACAAGCCAAATATATCTCATTTTAGGAAAAAAAAGTTTATAATTCTGTCTTTAGTCTGTCCGTCAGAGTTATTTTAACTCAATTTACAAATATACATCATTTCTGGAATGTTAAATTAGACTAAAAATTCAAAATAACAATATTATCTACCTAAGATTTATATTATACCATATTACTTAATGTATCTCTTTCTCTGGAAAGTCTGTGTCCCAAGTAAATTAACTTTTCTCAAGAATATGGAAAATGAAAATAGACTCCATATTTTCACACACACAACCTCTTCATTATGTTCTGATGGTCTATAACACTCTTTTCAAAATAGTTCTAGAAAACTGGCAGCCTGTGAGGGCTGAACATCAATTCTCAGAATATTAATCCATTCCATGAACTGATACTCTATTACCTAGATCTTGCTCCAATACACTGATAATTTCCATGGGGGTCTTCTTAACCTTAATTATGGCAGATTGAATATTTACATGGTGTGAGGCTTGAAACAAAGGAAGAAATGCAAAATCCACATTCTGTCTTAATTCTTGCATGGCTTCTTGTTACTCAAGTTCTATATTTGCACTTTAATCCTTTTTCATGCATTAATTTGGCAATTATTAGGAGCAGAATATCCTATTATGTGTGTGCTTAAATTCAGGAAATACAAATGTTAAAATTTTATATACATTCCCTCATGTTTTAAGTACAGTATTGGGCAAGCTCTAAGTAGTAGCTTGCTGGGTACCTCAGACTTTGTTGTTGTTCTTTGCCTTTAAGAGGCCCTAACATTTTCAAGGACATTCACTTGGTACTTTTATATCAAGGATAATGGTCATTTGTCCTTCTCATGTCTGAACCTATGAGACTCACCCTGGATACCAGTCAGACACACATGTAGGAGTTGGACATGGAGAGTCATTGTTTTATCACCGTAACTGAATCTTTGTCTTTCCCCTTTCATAATAAAAATACTTCAGTTCCTCTGCAAATAAGTGATAATCTAGATAAGAATCTAGATCATCAGAAATTAAAGCTTTACGTTTTCAAATAAAGATAGATACCTATTATCCAATGGTATAACAGACTTCCACCATAAGTTATCTCAAATATAAAATTTCCTATGATTTCTGCTCAATCACAGTTTTCCAAAAGAAACACTCTTGCATATAAAGATGCATTGTTGGCATATTTCCACATCTTTATTTCTCATTTCTATTTTTATTCTTCTTGCCATTTGGAGAGTGAATAGTAAGACAGACTTTGCAATTCAGCTATAGAAAAGAGAGCCATATCTGTAGATCACAATGAACATATGAGGGACACCTGACTCCTGCATGAGGTCGTTATAATACTAACCCCATGGTGAAAACCACATTGCTGACCTACACCAGATGACTTCTAAGCAAGTCAAAGGATTTCTCTAACCTTAATTTATAATCTCCAGTCAATGTACTCACTGTTTTGGCAAGGTCAAAGTCAGTGAAAAATATTTCCAATAATTGTTGCCATTTCCTTTTCAAATATTGTATAAAAGCAAAATCTTTCTTATCAACAAGTTTAATTCTCTTCTAGCTTCTCACCCTCCTCCTCCTTCATCATCATCATCATCATCTATGTAACCGGCTGAGTAACCAGCATGTGGTTCTATATTCTAATTGGTATTTGTTGAAGAAACAAAAGACTGAAATTCAGATCTCTTGTTCATTTCAAAACAGTTGTCAAATTTGCCTTTGGACTGGAAAAGAAAACTTTGGAGAAATTGACATCTCAGTCACTGGTTAGGAAGTAAATATGGAAGCACAAAATGGCATTTTTAAACAAAACTGCTTTCCTGACCATAACTGAATTTTCACATTGTCAGCACTTCCATTATAAACATTTTTTTTTTAGTTGGGAGTTTATAACGCAAATGTAAAGATTTGCTATGGGCTAAATCTCAACCCAAGAGCAAATGTTTATCCCAATTTTGAAAACAATCAGCTTGCCCATTTGTAGTTATGCATGTGTTCATCATCTGTTATTGCTTGTCCAATGCTCTCCAACTTCTGGGAGAAAAAGCAGACATCTGGAGAAAAGAAACAATGTTTGCTCTCCGGCAGATGCAGTCTATTTTCCACAATCATTGAATAAGGGAGGTACGAAAAATATGGGCCGTTAATACAAGGAAATGAAAATGACAAATACTGTATGCATACCAATACTATTGAAGTACATAAGTGGTCAGTCTAAGAATTGGTCATTCTGCATCATTAGAATTCAGGATTCTACCCATTTTACAGATGGAAGGAACTGAGACACTACCTTGAATCACAATAGAGAAATGCTCTCTTCTATTCTCCCTCATACTTCAAGGACTGCCAGAGTTAGTGAAGAATAATCATTTTGCCAAGAACTATTTTTCACTAAGAATAACTAATATTTTCCAAAGACTGGAAAGTATTGTTTAACTTCCTGTTTCATGTTGTTTGAGGTTTTATTTTTCTTCTCCTTTTAAATTCATTCAATAACCTAAATATTAAATTGGCACCTTGCAAAAAAAATTATCAGAAATTTATTTATATCTGGAACAACTCTGAAAATGTTCCTATTGTCAATCTTTATGGGCTAGAGGATCAAGGCTGGGTCTACACAGATCTTTTTTTCTCAAAATAATAGAATAAAATTTCAGTAAGTACTTTCTGCTGCCTACATTGGATGGCATCATGGATAATAAAAGGTAGATAGAATTTGCCAAGAAAAGGGTGGGTTTGTAAGTCATTTAAATTCTCTTAATTTAGTCTCAAATTAGCTCTATCACATCAAATAAGTCATTCTCTCAGATTTCATATTTGAGCTAGTTGAGAAAATCTCTAACCATCTCTTGCAGCTTTAAACATCTATGGTTTTATGGTGCTATACCTTATAGTGCCTTCCTCAGATGTTTGTGGGTCCTTGGTGAATGGTTGAGCTCTTGTCTGATTTTTTTCATATTCTCATATACTCCACCCAGTAAGTTTTCTTTAGATCAATAGCGCAGCTGAATGAGGGAAGCACCTCTATCATGTTCTAAGGAAGATAAAATTAAAAATCCTCGTAGAGAGCAAATCCTGATTATGAGTACATTTCATTTTTGCTGCCAGTGATGATTTCTGTAGTGTTGAGGACAAAATTAAATTTTTGATTTAGTTTGTCAAGTCTATATGGTGGCATATAATGTTAGCTTTGTTTTAAACATTATTATTATATTATTACCAAAACTCTTAAGATAAATTACTATCTTCAAAATTAGCTTCTGAGTATAATTACATAGCTTTTATCACATGTCTCGTTTTTAGCTAAATCGCCACATTCCCAAATGTTGCCCATGTTTACTATGCTGTACCTTTACTCCTCACGGTGAGCTAAAGGACTCTTGGAGGAAAATTCTATGCTTTAATGCACAAAATGTATTTTTAATACATAAAACCATCAGTAACTTATGCCTGTCACCAACAGAAAAAGTCAAGTTCAATGGATTCACTGCTATATAAGTTTCCAGGTTTATTTTTAGTTTTGCTTATTCTGGCAGTATGTCTGTGGATGATAAAAAATACAGTAGTAAAAGTAGTCAGTTGGAAACTCATGTGGATTTTTTTTTAAAGATTTATTTATTTTTGCATACAAGCTGGGGTGCAGGCCAGAGGTGTGGGGCAGTGAGAAGGTTCACCGAAGACAGAGTGGGAAGCAGAGCAGGCAGATCGACTGAAATACACTGTTGAAGGGAGCAGCAGGCGAGGCAGGAGAGGTTTGGTGCACCATGTGGGAATCTCCCCAACCTGGTATCAGCTGCCGACAGCTCCACAGCGCTGCGCTTAACCCATTGCATCAACAGGGAGGCCCATCATGTGTATTTTTTTTCAAACTATGTGAAGGTTTAATTTGATACACAAACGTAATATACAACTTAATAAGTATGACACAATTTGACATATGTATACTTCATGAAATCATTACCACAAATGATAAGCTCATCCTTCACTCCCACCCCCAAATTTCCTTATGTTCTTTTGTAATTCCCCCTCCCTCTAGTTCTGTTGTCTTCCCCAAAACAGATGATCTGCTTACCATCATTATAGATTAGTTTATATTTTATAGAGTATTATATATGTAAAATTAATTATATGATATCTACTCTCTTTTGTTCATTTTATGCAAAACAATTATTTTAAAATTCATTAATTTGTGTGTATTAAGGATTAATCATTTTTATTGCTAAATAGTATTCTACAGTATAGATATTTGACAATTTGCCTATAAATTTGTCTGCTGATGAACATTTGGATTGTCGAGTTTGGGATTATTTTAAATAGGACTGCTGCGAATATTTGTGTATAAGTCTTGAATTTGTGTATAAATATACATCTTTGACTTCTTATATGCTTTTATTTCTCTTGTGTAAATAACAAGGCAAGGAATAACTAGGTCATATGGTAGTTGCATATTTAATTTTATTATTAACTGCCAAACTGTATTTCAGAATAGTTATGTCATTTTTCATTCTCACTAGTAGCATATGAGAGTTGAAATTCCTCCCCATCCTCAGCAACACTTGGGAGAGTCAGCCTTCTTAATTTTAGCCATCCTGCTAGGTTTGTAGCTGTCTCATTGTGGAGTTTATTTGCAGGTCTCTAATGGCCAATAATGTTGGATATCTTTTCATATGTTTTTTTTCCCATAGTTATGTCCTCTTCAGTTAAGTAAATGTTCAGTCTTTTGCTCATTTTTTATTGGGTTGTTTGTTTTCTGAGAAGAGTTTTGATTTTCATTTACATATTTTGGATATGAACAATTTCTCACATATGTACCTCATCAATACTTTCTCTAAGTCTTCTTTTTTTTTCATTTCATCTATATTGAAAAACAGAAGCTCTCAATTTTGACAGGATTCTATTTATAAACATTTTTTTTAAATTTATGGCTCATGCTTTTGGTGTCATTAGCTAAGAAATCTTTACCTTACTCAATATCACAAACTTTTTCTTCTGTGTCATCATCTATAATTTTTATAATTTTGTACTTCTATATTAGGTAACAATATTTTACATTAGATCTATGGTTCATTTCAACTCCATTTTTATATATGGTAGAGAGCTAGGGGTCTGAATCTGGATGTGGATATCCAATTTTTACAACCCCTTTTGATGAAAGTATTATCTTTTTTGTCACTCAACTGCCTTTGCCCCCCCCCACCCCCTTTTCAAAGTCTGTTCTCTATGTAACTGTAGATCTATTATGGGATTATTTATGTTTTATTTAATGATATATTTGTCTAGCCCAATGCCAGTCCCACCATTTGGTTATTACTATAAATGCATAATAAGTCTTAAGGTTAAGTAGTGTTAGTCCTCTAACGTACTTTTCTCAACTTGTTTTGGCTATCGTAGGTCAGGGATCAGTTAATATTTTTTTCTGAAGGGATAGGTAATAGATAGTTTGAAGTTTGTAGACCCTATGCCTCTTTAGTAGTAGTCAACTCTGCCATTGTAATGTAAAAACTGCCACAGGCAATATTTAAGCAATATTTATGTTCCAGTAAATTTTTATTTACAATAGCAGATGGACAACAGTCTTGGCAGTGTATTGCTGGTCATAGTCTGCTCACCTCTACCATGGGTCCTTGGCATTTCCACATGCACTTTAAGATCATATAGTCAGGGCATCCCTGGTGGCGCAGCGGTGGAGCTGTCGGCAGCGCTGCGCTGTGGAGCTGTCGGCAGTGCGCGATGCAGGTTCGAAGCCTGGCCAGGGAGAGGCTCATGTGGTGCGGCAGACCTCTCCTGCCTCACCCGCTGCTCCCCTCAGCAGCGTATTTCTGATCTGCCTGTTCTGCTCCCCGCTCTGGCTCTGGTGAGCCCTCTCGCTGCCCCACGCCTCTATACTGTACCCCAGCTTGTATAAATAAATCTTTAAAAAAAAAAAGATCATATAGTAAATTTACACACATGAAAATAAAACCCTGCTGAGATTTTGATTGACTTTGAATCGAGCCTATCGGTATGGAAAGAATGAACATTTTTAAAATATAGAGTGTTCCAACCAATTTATAGCCAACCAAATTATAGCTCATAGCTTGTTTAGATCTTTAACTTTTGTCAACAATGTGTTATAATTATCATTATACACTGTATTTTGTACATCTTTATGTGTCAAACTTTTACTTTTGATTGTTAGATTTATGCTTTGGTACTGTTTTTCACTATCATTATAAATCATATTTCTTTTTTCAATTTCTGATTGTTCTTTGATTCTATATAGAAAAGCAGTTGATTATATGTTTTGGTGTTTTATCTTGTGGCACTGTGATGTAAATTATTTCTGGTTGTCTTTTGGTATGTCATTACATTTTCTACATAGATGATTATGACAGCTTTCCACTAAAACAATATTATTTTTTATTTCTTATCTGGATGAATTTTCATTCTCTTTTTCTTGTCTAGTTGCATTGGCTAAAACCTCCAGTATGATATTAAATAGAAAATAGATAATAGACATGTTTTTCTTGTTACTTCCTTCAGGTGGAAAGCATGTACTCTTTCACCATTAAGTTTGGTCCTAGATGTAGGTTTTTCCTTCTTATCTATGTTTCTGGACAATTTTTATCAGAATAAATGTTGGATTTTTGTCAAAGTTTTTCTGAATCTATTGAGATAACCACATGCTCTTTTATTTTTAGTTTATAGCAAAATTAATTGCAATAACAGAATATTCTAATGTTACATCAGACCTGCATTCTGCAGCAAGTCCCACTTTATCATGATGTGGTAGCTTTTCTATGTATTGTTCATTTCTTAAAATTTTGGTTAGAACATTTACTTCTACGTTCATGAGGAATATTTGTCTTTAAAGATTTTTCAACCCCCTTGTAATAACGTATATGGTTTTTGTTGCCAGGTTTTATGATAATACTGAACCCTCAAATATGAACTGAGGTGTTCCTTTATCTTCAATTTTATGAGAATATTTTGACTAAAAAATTAACTTTTTATTAGATATAGCAGTTATTCAGTTATCTATTATTTTTCTTCTTGAATAAATGTTGGTAGATTTTTACTTTTAAGAAATTTCTCCATCTCATCTAATTTGTTGAGTGTATTGTTATAAATTTTATGATAATATTTACTATTGTTCTCCCATTGCCTCTGGATTTTATAGTGATGTCACTTTTCTCATTTTTGACTTTAATAATTAGTACTTTCTATGGTTTCTTTTGAGCTCATTCTAAGGGACAGAGAAAGGATGCCTCAAAGGAAAGAATATATATATATATATATATATATATATATATATATATATGCATGAAACTAATTATAATTTAAGAGATGAGAAATAAACTTCCTCAAGTAGTACTATGTGTCCCCTAGGCTGAGTTAACACTCCCTATCTACAATATATTTACTTTCATAATACTATAAATAATTTTGTTTCTATAGTTTGGGGAAATCAGTTGTTTAATATCTGCCTTGTTTACTTCCATCACACCAGAACAGTTTACAGTATCTAGCACAGAGTAGGTACTCAAAAATAATTTTTCAAGTGTGTGATAACTGAATCAACAGCCATTCACCAGGTTCTGAAAGTTTTTCTATGATTTATGGTGGTGTTTTGCTTTTATCCTGAGAGCACTCAAAATCCATTCAGGATTTTAAGCAGGTACATGACATATTGAGATTTGACATATAATATGTGCATTTAAGTGATGGAAGGTGGTGGACAAAGGAAGATTGGGGATGGGAACCAGTTCAGAAGCTATTGCTTATTTAAGAAATTTGGGGGGAGTAAAAGTTATAGAGCTTATTTAACTACTTACAGCAGAGGAGAAAGGGAAACTAGATATAGAAAATGAGAGAAAAAAAGGAAGCATAGCAGAATCTCAAAATTATAGCTGAGGTGATTTGTTGGATTATGTGCCATTAAATACATTTTTAAGTAATGGATTAGGAGAAAGCTTTACATTTTTAAAAAATGCCAGATTGTTGTCTATATAAATCAACACATTTGATTCTTTTTCCCTGCAATAATTCTAAGTGAGATTTCATGGTTTACCTTAGAAAAAGCTGAGAAAAACATAATTTACTTATAAATCCTTAATATATTTTATTATCAACATAGCACTGATTCAAAATACAAGGTACAATGAATTCACATAAGAGAATTACCCAAAAAGTAAAACACCCCTTGAAATATGAAAACTTTTCATTTTAGGCTTTCATGTAGAAATCATGTTAAAATGAATCACATATTTCCCTAAAGCATTTTCAAATTTTTCAATTTTTTGCCACTCACTCTGATATGACAAGCACCCTCGTTTTTCCAATAAGTAAATTGAGACTTGGAAAGGTTAAGTGACGTTGCTAATGTCACAAGTCAAAACTGTTAGTTTCAAGATTTTAATCCAGCTATTTTTATTCTAGGTTTCTTCCCACCTTACTGCTTACCTCCATGCATGTTATGATACTATCCAATAATGCTCTTGTTAATGCATTAGTCAACCACAAGTAGAAAATCACAATCAAAAGTTAGACTATGAAATATGAAAACCTCAGGTTAAGGTAATAACCTATTTTCCTAGGGCAACATTTTTAAGAAGGATAAAATGAGGTATACTGAAAAGAGAATGGGCCTTGGATTTAGCACATACTAGGAGACATTTTGTAGCAACCAACACTTGACACCTCAGTGTTCTCATTTTTCAAATGGGCATGTTCCCAAGATGATGGGGTTATTATCAGCATTATTTTAAGCCTTGATAACATCAGTTGTGTAATTTCTAGCCTGAAGCCTGATGCTGTGAAAGGTTAGTTTCCCTTTCTTCACCATAGCAGAGTTGATTTCAGGAGCAAGGATTTTAGCTTTTATGTATCACTGCCTACCACACTAGTTAACTGCCTGGTGGCAAGAAAGACTTTGCAATCCTTGATTATAATAACAAATTGCCATTCAGTTTGAAAGACCACAGTCCTTGGACTGAAAACATGAATCAGTTTCCTCCTGCTTCCCTAAATCAGCAGTTTTATTTTCCCCCCTGCAGTCTGTGTCTTTGAGGTTCCCTCACCTTGACAAGCCAAGCAGAAAAAAGTTTGAGAAGGAAAGCAAAGTAACTCAGCATTCAGTGTGTCTATTTTCTGGATTTATTTCAACAACCAGAAAATACCATTTGGTTCTCTTCTAGCACCAGGACTATTAGCTCCTATGCACTACGTGGTTTTTCACTGTCTGCAAGCCTCATGTAAATCTGTTCTAATTGTGAACTGATTAAGTGCAGTTTGATTTCTAGATGGCAATTGTTTATGTCATAATAGTCTTCTTCATTATTGTGCATAATCCACAATGAGGCTTACCTTGCATACAAGATGATGTCTTTGTGTGCAAAAGTCATCTTTGACCACACTACCCACAGGTTTAGAGTGAAAAGACACCACAAATGGCTGAAAATGTCAACATAAATAACTATCAATAAATATTATGGAATGTAGCAAAGCATTTGGCTTGTGTCTTCCTAGCCTATCAGAGCTCACTCTATGGCTATTATTGTCACAAGGGATGCTCCCAGTTTAGCTACATACAGTATTTATGAAGTGCCCATCACCATGGCATCTAAACACTTGGGCAATCTAATTAGGCTGGTCCAATTACTTGTGTAGAAGTAGAAGAGGTGCACGTCCTTATATCCCACTCCACTGGAACCAATTTGATTGTGTTTTCAAAAGCAAGAAAAGCCTTCTGTGAGAATAGCTTTCTAGGCATCTTGTTCCAAGATTAAAAGACTGTCTGGGTAAAGAAATGACTGTTTCCTATTCCTGAAGGTGATAATGTTCGGAATCAAGCAACTCTCCAGTGGTAGAAAACACCACAGCCCAGAGATCTTGATTGAGAACATTCTACTCCCTTTTCTTTTGAACTTCACTCTGGGGGCAGGTAACTGAAAAGTGCTTTCTAAAAGCAGTTCACCTGAAGGTGAATTATTTTCCAAGACCTCCTTGGTGAGAAAGCTGTGCTGTCGCCTGGTTTAGTGAGTCAGAGCCCTTTTCTACTCTCTAGGAGATTTATCTAGGTCAAACCTGAATTTAACCTTGATAATGAAGACTTCCCCTTAGACTTTTATTTCTGACAGACAAGAACTTAGGAAATATTTTCTCGTGTGTGTGTGTGTGTGTATGTGTGTGTGTGTGTGTGTGCGCGCGCAATGGGAAGTTTTTAACAAGGCCTATGTATGAGGTAACATCTGTCTATATTCAATTCCAATCTTTCCCTGCGGGTGCTTGGGTGGAGGGGTTTGTATGATGTACATAACAACTCTTAATATAATCACTAGTGAGTATCTTTAGCATTTAAAGTCTGTCAGAGGTTATTAAGGGTTTTTTTTGTCCACTGAAACAAACTGTGAATATCATGCAAATATAGAAGAATGGTATGTTGCTAATACATACCTCAGGATAAAGAGCAGTTATCCTTTTGTGCTGCCACGACTTCTCTCTGAAATTTATCACTAATTCAGGTTGATATGAATCTAATTTATCTGATATTTTATTTTATTATGTTTTTCATAACTAAGTAACAATCAAGTCAATATGGCCTGTAATATTTCAAAGTAGAATTTAAAATTTCATAGATCTAACATTTATCTTGAAATTGGGCAGACTTATTTTGCTCTTTGAGCCTGTCTATATTCCACATATGATACTGCTTGTCAGTTTTTAAACAGTCTTATCTTCTATTTGTCATCTCTTAACATCATCAAGTTCTCTACATGCATCTTACTCATTTGTTCTTAGTGTTGTGGCTTTGGACATAATTGTGAGTCTTTTTTTTTTTAAAGGTTATATCCTTATAGTGCCTCAATGCTCCTTATCCTATTTTTTAAATAGGTGCTTCTCCTTTGCATTCACTCTTAGTTGTGAGAATTTTCTTCTCTTTTTCAATATATATTTTTTAATTTCTGAGCTCATGGAAAATATCCCTGTGCAGTTACATCAGTTACTTTAGCTAACTGTTCTTCTTTCTCGTCAGATCATTTGCATTGTACTTTCAGAATTTCATTTTTTACTGTGTTCTGTTCCTCTTGAGTCATCTTCCTCTGCAGAAATTCTTACCAAGGGATCTTAAACAATTTTCTCTGGTCATGAGAATGATGGTTACAGTTATTGAACATCTACTTCATGACAAGAATTTTATGTGCATTATCTCATTTCCTCCTACAATTATCTTCATTGCACTGGTATGAAGACTGGAGTTCAGAGAAGACAAGCATAAGCAGTAATGGACAGAGTAGGGTAGAATTTCAGGAATATTTGATTCAAAAGCCTCTATTTTTAGTCATTATACTCATCTGGGATACTTATCTAAGAAACTGGAATTAAACTTTCCTAATTTCTTTTCTCTCATAAATTAGTAAGGAATTTAACTGCTCCTGTGTCACTATCAAATACTGCGACAGTGAGATTGTGTTTAGCTTCAATTACAGAGAATCATCTCAAAGTATTTAAGAAATAGTGAACTACATTCGCCCATGTAATTAAAAAGAGTGACATGAGATCGGGTGAATTAGGGGGTTGATTGATACAGGGATTCTAAGATGGACCCCACCAACCCAAGTCCATAGTGTCACTACCCTAAAATCCACAGTGCTGACTTCCTACTCATGCTGATTTCCCTCATCGCCAGCCATAGCAACACAAGCCAGGTCCTTCCTCTGTCATGTCTGGTGAGAGGTAAAGGAGCGCACTTCCTAATAATTGCAAGCAAACATTTCCTTTTATCTAATTGATTTGAATATTATCACATCCCTGCTTCTTAACATAGATTCAATTCGATTAGATATAATCATTTCTCAACAATATTAAAATTGTATTTACAGGAAGGAGAAGGTGGATGTAAGATATGCAGTCAACAGTATCTTCAGTTCAATTCCTTCAACACTTGTGCACCCTTCTGCTCCAACATTGACTTTCAAAGCCTTCCTAGCTACTTGAAAATAGTCATTCCTCCCCAAAGTCTCATATAGCTCTAGGGAATGCTTCCAAAAATCTGAGATTTGTGCTCTTTTTTTTTGGTCAGGTATGATGTCTCTTCTCTGAAAGATTGTGGCTACTTGCCATCAAAACACTATTCAAGAACAGGAGTAGAAGGGGAAAGCACAACTTACTACATATTATATTGTATTCAGTATAAGAATATTATATATAAAATTTCTATCTGTAAAAGTGAACAGTGAAACCCAATAGTGTTCGTTGTTCGTAGGATATGTGAATGACTTCCACACTCTGGCTGTGGATTTTTTCTGGGACAGCTAGTCTGCAGTACCTGATTCCACTGTATGCAAAATTCTCAATTATCCATTGTCTTCCATGTCACTGTGAAAAGGATCTGGGGAAGGATATACTGTAACAGCATGCTCACCCCCAGGGGTCCAGGAAAATGTTAAGGAATTATCTAAACTTGTTAGATAGTCATGGGCTTACTTGGCAATATAACATATCAACAGTTTAGAACACTTCTCATGTATTTGTTTCTAATCAATAATATAAACTTTCAATAATTCAAAACATCTTTTGTAGTCATATTTTGCAAATTCAGTTTCTTAGCAACAAACTCTGTTTTCTGCCTATTTCCCTGACATGTGTCCAGTTGGTATTACCTTCATCTGAGAACCAACTTTGAAAGAAATTGAAGCAATAGGTGGCTACTCTTCTTACAGAAAGAAGAACACTAGAAATAATCAACACAGGCCAACATTCTGAATTTTTTATTTATTTGACTGATTTTCCTAAAGTGACTTTGTGGATAGGTACATGGCCTGTATTTCAAAATACAACAGATCTAATCAAATGTTTGCTACAATGAGCATTATAATAATAATTACAAATTCACTGCCTGAAATGATGAGGTCCTCCATGTCGTCCTCACTAACTCCTCTTGCCAACTCCTGTGTATAAAACCTGTTACTTAACACATATTTGTTTCTGTTTTTAAAATTGCATCAGAGTATATTTGTCCCTTCTGCTCCACCTTCAGTATAATTCCTCCAATCTTGAATATTTTCCCACGCTAATCATTGGACTTGTAGGAGAACCTACAGAGGAACCAAGTGCATTTACGAAAAAAAGTTGATTTTGCTGATATTATTCTCAACCAGATTTCAAAGTTCCAAAATTCTGGACAGCATTTGGGGAACCAGAAAAGTGGTATATGCCCTGAGAATTTAAAATAGGGTCAGTGGTTTAACATAGCCAAGGATTGAACGATAAAAAAGGGGGAAGGATTTACAAAACATCATAGGGACAAGAATCATCCTAAAATACACAGTCTATGAATGATTAAGAGAAGATATCAGGAAATAACTCATTTGAAAATAGACTTGCATAGGTCTCAATGAACTGTACTTTAACTCCACTGGGTCATCTTTAAATGTAAGTGTTCTAAGTTGCAAACGTAAAGGCTAAATTGTCACAGAAAGAAAAAGATTGGTCCTACAACACATGCCTCCTTGAGAGAAATCTTCTGCTAACCTCTGACCTATTATCTAGTGTTTATGATGGCCAGCAAATAGCATAAGGCAGTGTCATAATTTTATCTCATCCCGAATTACTTTTGTGTTGCTGCAATTAAAAATTACCACAAACCTGGGCCTCCCTGGTGGCACAAGGGGTTAAGTCTCAGCACTGTGAAGCTATCAGCAGCCACTGCAGCATGAGTTCAATCCCCAGTCAGGGAACTTCCCACATGGCTCAGCAGACCTCTCCTGTCTCGCCTGCTGCACCCCTCAGCAGTGTATTTCAGTAGATGCACCTGTTCTGTTCCCCACGCTATCTCTGGTGAATCCTCTCACACCTCTGGCCTGCACCCCAGCTCTTGTATGCATAAATAAATAAATAAAATAAATCTTTAAAAATTACCACAAACCTAATGACTTGCGATCTGGCAGCCCTGTTGTTTAGACACCTACTCGACTCTCACTGGATTAAAACCATGTTGTTGACAGCACTGCGTTCCTTTCTGATGATTCTTCGGGAAGAATTCATTTTCCTGCCTTTTCCAACCTTTAAAGACCTCCCACATGGCCCAGTTCATGGCACTGTTCTCCCGTCTTCAGAACCAACAACAAAGAATTGTATCTCTCTTAACAGCTCTTCTTATTTCAAAGTCCCTCTGATAAAACAGGAAATCTGTGCTGTTAAAGAACTGGGTGATTATATTGGGCCCACTCAAATAATCTAGAATAATTCCATCTCAAGGTCCTTAATTAAATCATATATGCAAAATCCTTTTTGCTCTGACGATAACATATCCATAGGTACCAGGGTTTGAGATATGGGAATTTTGAGGGATCCAGTATTCTGCTTAACAGACCTGTTAGCGGTATATGACATGTCTAAAAATGATAAATACTTCAAATCCTGCATTGTGCTAATACTTAATGAATGGGAACAATGAATAGAGAGAAAATTAGATGAAAATGAGAAAACATACAAGGGTGTAAGAAAAAAAGATACACACACCCCACCCCCCTTTCAGGAGTGGACAATATTTGATTCATCCCACCAGCTATAGACCCTGTAGCTCTCCCCCCGCCCCCGTGATCCATCGCCATAGTCCCTTTGCTCTTCCCCAGAAGTAGGTATTCCTAATGTGAAAATAAAATTTATCAGTTATCACTACCTTGGAAATTAGTGTTCAGTAAGATCTGTCAATTCAGGGCCTCCCCGGTGGCGCAGCGGTTAAGCGCTGCGCTGTGGAGCTGTC
>PVIJ01017039.1:0-30773 GCA_004024925.1 Scalopus aquaticus | reverse complement strand
AGCTGGGGTACAGGCCAGAGGCGTGGGGCGGCGAGAAGGTTCACCAGAGACAGAGTGGGGAGCAGAACAGGCAGATCAGAAATACACTGCTGAGGGGAGCAGCGGGCGAGGCAGGAGAGGTCTGCCGCACCATGTGGGATTCTCCCTGGCAGGGCGTCGAACCGGCATCGCCTGTGGCCGACAGCTCCACAGCACAGCGCCCAACCACTGCGCCACCGGGGAGACCCGGGAGACTGGATATTTAGGAAAGACTTCAGTTTACTAACCTGAATGCTAGAAGCGAACAACTGAGAAAATAAGGGAGAAAGCCTCCCAGGCAGAGGAGAAAAGTATGCAAGACTGGAATGACTTTTGATGTGCAGAGAGCAAAATGGAGGCTTATAGGTTTGGGACACAGAGTACTGGACGAATGTGAGTAATGGAGATGAGATTGGGTGGGTAAGCAAGATATGGCATATATAAAGTTTTTTTCAGTCATGGGAAGGAGGTTTTTTATGTCAACTTCCATTTGAAGATTTTAAGCTGAACTAGTGGTCTGATTTGTTTTTAAAAGTTTCTTGTGTACTTATTTGGAGATTGTAATATTTTGATCAATTTTATATAAGCAATTTTTGAATAATAAAATATTTTATTTCTATAAATACATTAGTATGATGCCTTTAGAATGGAAATGCATTCCTAAATACTGAAGGAAATTTTACATTATAATTTGCTTTACATATGTTTGTATTAGATTTTTTAATTACTTGTTTTTATCCTTCAAAATGCTGTCCTTAGTTCATTCTAGCCCTTCACTTGCCCTCACTGGATTATTCTGATTATTTCAGGGTCACTGTTGTGGAAAATGAAATAATCATAATGAGAAAGCCTTATATGTGTTTAGTCTAGATTTTTATAAACCTAAGAATTTTCCAGTATCACCAATTCCAGTATCACTGCTGCGTCTACTTCAAAATGTATAAAGCTATTTCAGTCCTGATTTACCTAATTAATCTAATTCATTCATTCCCTGTGTATTAATTTCCTAGCTACTATAACAAATGATCACAGATTTGGGGGCTTAAAACAACAGAAGTTAATCTACTCACATTTCTGAAGGCCAGACACATGAAAACATTTATCATGGATAAGGAAGGAGGGCATCAGCAAGGATACATTCGTTCAAAGAGCTTAAGGGAGAATCCAGCCTATCTCTTCCAAATCCTGTGGCTCTTAATATTCCTTGATTCCAGCCATATCACTCCAAACATCAAGGATGGCATATTCAGGTCTTTCTCTACTCTATTTTCATATCATCTCTTTGTGTATTAAATATCCCCCTGCACCACTAAGATGTGGTTGGATTAAAGATCCAACTAGAAAATCCATAATATCCTCATTTCAAAACTTAATTTAATCACATTTGATTAGGTTTTAATTTATTATTTATTTATTATTCTCTGGACATTTTTATATAGCCCATGTAGGACATGGGTATTTTGGCTATTTTTTTTTAGCCTACCATATTGTTTCTATTATTACATATCTCTGTAGATTTTTGTCCCATAATATGTATGTTATTTTTTTCATTTAAATTTTCTGTTATTTTAATATCACAGCCAAATGGAAGGAAGAAAATTTTTGAAAAATGGGTAAATTTCCAAAGATTGTGATATAATTTGTACGAGAAAATCTGGGACTAGTGTGGCAATTCATATTGATAAATCTGACATCTCTTAAGAAATGTATTCTTTTTGCTTTTTTTTCTGTTGTTTTTGCCTCTTGGTATTCCTAGACATTACAGGTTCTTAGTGTAGCCCATCTTCAGTGTTCTTGCTTATAAATTAATTCCAGAATTACTGCTAACTAGCCCTGGGGTGAGAATACAGCACTCAACCAATTCAGAGCCCCTTTAAACTCCTGACCCTCCACCACTTCCGGTCCCCACTCCTCCCAGGTGTGGATCATTAGTATTGATCCCACCTGCCTACAGTAGTGTCTGTGCATACTCAGGGATGCAACTTCAATTTGTTTCCTTGAGTCGATGTCACCTATTTTTTTTACTGTTCAGTGAGTCTGAAAGTTAACTTTGTTATGATCTAGATTACATTCTTTTTAACAGGCATATTTGCTATAAAAAGGTAGTAGTAACAGTCTACCATCTTTCTTTAAAATATGATAGTTTTCTTACCAAGTAGCAAGTGCACTGTCACATTATAGGACTTCCTTCCTAAAATGATGATTTTAGTAATTTGTAACTTCACAAGATAATTAACAAGACATAAAGGGACGACAACTAAAATATTTGTGGCTATGATAGAAGAGTTCAGATTAGTGGAAACATTTGAGATGGATCTTGAAAAAGGAAGAGAGAGAATGTGAGAAGAGGTTTTACAGGGATAGTTAGGAACATGTGTCAAGACAAAGATTGTGTGAAATGGCTGTGTATTCTGTGAAAGGTGAGATGTTAAATGTCATTGGAACAGAATGAGGTAGTGACAGAAGTTGAAGTTGAGGAAATAAAATGAGATGATATCTAAAATTAACTCCACCCTCCCCCCGTCATTCAGTAAGTAAATATTTATCAAATGCATATTAAAACCCAAACAGTTCTTTCAGTCTGCCTGCCCATACAAATTCATATTGATAGGCCAAGGAGTTTGAAGTTTTTCATAAAGAAAGAAGAGAACTAGGTATTATTTTTAATTTTAGAGCTAGCACGATCTGATCTAGTTTTAAGCAAGCTGTATTTAATGGCAGGCTGAATAATTGTTTAAACTAAGGAGAGACTGGTGGCATAAACAGGGAGAGGCAGGTAGAGCCTGAAAAGTTGATAAGGTCTGAACTAAATCTCTGTTAGTGTAGATAGAAAATAGATTATTCTCTAGACATTTTTGTGAGAAAAAATTTCATTTTATTTATCTGCTGAAAATTTCTTGTGTAGAGGGGTAGATGTGGCTTAAGGGTTGGGCAAATGTAAAGTTTCCAGTTTGGCTATGTAGATGAATTGGTATTCCACTTACCTGGAATATATAATAATGTTTATTTTAGAAGCAATTTTTGGTAAGCAGAATTCCAAGAATGCTCTTAAAATTCCCCACCTCTGTTGTACAGACCTTATGTAATGCAGGGCACAGTGAATATAATGAATCTGTTCCTGTAATTAGGTTATATAATATGGCACAGGTGACCTTGACATATGGAGATAATTGAAATGGGCCTGACCTAATCTCATCAGCTCTTTAAAAGCTGAGAGCTATTTCTGGTTGGTCACAGAGATGGGAAGGATTCAATGTGCCATTTCTGTTTTGAAAGTGAAGAACATGCCACACAAAGTTAAGAGTGGAGTTGAGAGTGGTCGTGGTTGCAAACGGCAAGGACAGAGGGAATTCTGTCACACAGCCTCAGAATTTTCCCAAGACACAAATCAATTTGGAGGTGTATTTTTTCTGAAACTCCAGAGAACTCAGTGCATCCAATATCTTGATACCAGCCTAGTAAGAGAATCCAGTTATGACATGCTAGATCTCTGACCTACAGAAATTTGGTTGATAAATAGGTGTAGCTTTATGTTAATATTTTGTGGCATTTTGATGCAACAATAGAAACTAATATAAAAGATATATAAATCAGTACACAAAGAATAAAAGAAATATACAATAAAATTACTGAAGATGTATTAGAAAATCTTATGCAACTAATAATAATTGGTAATTTTAATTAAATTGAATGACTTCCTCAAAAATATATAAAGCAACATCTTAAATAAAATGTAGAAATTGTGAAGGAACCATATCAGTAACTGCGGAATATTATTTTAGCGTTGACAATAGGCATAGCATAGTGGAACTTGCATCACAGTCCTCAAGGTTTATTTTTAAATGACATAATGTGTGAACCTAAAGTTGAGTAAATGGAAATCAGAAATGCCAACATTTAATGCATTCAAAACACTGCTCACTTAAATTTTCTTTACAAAAAGATATAATATGATTCAAAAGAACAATCACCTTCGTGATATACCTTTCCCAAGTCTGCAACTCCATTCTAATCAGGAGAAAACATCATCAAACCAAGTTGAGGGACAGTCTCAAAAATTCCTGGTCATTATTCTTCAGAAATGTCAAAAAGAAAGTGAAATATGTTATAGATGAGAAGAAGCAGAGCAACATGAGCTCTAACTGCAACATGGCATAGTATATTTGGGTCCTAGAGCAGAAAAAGGGCATTCACAGATAAACTAGGGTACCTTGAATGAACTCTGCAGTTGAGTTCAAGCTTCTGCAATCTACAATGCATGGGTCAGATCAAATCAAGTTTAAAAATTGTCTCTAAAGTTTTATCAGCATACAGCAATACCTATTTGTTTACATATTGTGTATGTACATAGTCACTGATTTCAGGCTATAAACAGAGTTGATAATTGAGGGAAAAGACCATATGACCCACTAGGCCATTTACAGAAAAAGTTAACACTGGTTTAGTTAATTGTTTTATGCTAATACTGATTTATTACTTTTGATAATTACATCATGGTTATATAAAATGTTAACATCAGGAGAAGCTGGGTACGGAACCTATGGGAGCAGTGTGTACGCTGCAACCTAAAATGATTTCAAAATAAAAAGTTTTAAAAAAGATATAATGGTTTAGAGTTCTGACTTTGGAGTCAGACAGAGCTAGATTTAATTACAGCTTTGCAAGCTACCAGCTGTGATTTTCATCTTTAAAATTTGGGTGATAATAGTACCTAGTCACATAGAGTATTACCAATATTCAATGTAATGATATACTTATGGCTACTGCACATAATAAGCTCAATTTATGATAATTTACTTGTAATGATGATAGTTTTTAATCAAAGTATTCTAAAGTATAATGGCATAAAAACATTATTTTTGCCCTAAAAAATCAATCCTGCAGGTCACTTATTTTCCATTTTTACTTTACAAAATAGGTTACCTCAAATCTACTGGGATTGGTAGATACTTAGGGAGGAAGAAAGCTGTAATTTTCTGGTAGAACCAAGAGGGCATGTATCCATTTTCATTTTGATGGAAGTTTCTGAATAACTGCTGCCCAGAATTAATAAATTATTCATTACGGTTTATAATGATTGGGAGAAAAAATAGAGGAAGATATTCAGAAAATATACATCGATCAGTGCTCAGAAGTGAATGATTTATTTACTTTCAATATAATGTTCTCTAAGGATAATATAAAACTGCATTACTACTTATAATAATATAATTTTAAAATCAATAGGGATCTTACAAATGAATTAATTCAACCTCACAAGTGCTCTCATTATTCAGATACATGATTTACTAAAGATCATGCAAATAGTGTTGGTGTGAGACTAGAATTTGTCTCACTGCACCAGAGCATATAAGGTATGAATATATTTTGCAAATTACATTTTGGTGCTATGAATATATCCAAAGCATTAATAATAACAAATGTGTGAAAATCTATCAAATGTTATCACATGTGTTAATATTCTCTTTATTTCATTTTACTCAGAAGCAAATTTAGAAGAACTTAAGCTCTGTGTGTATTTGATAATAAATAGTTGTACCTTGGAGATATTGTTATGATTTTCTCTACCAAATGCATTGAATGATGGAAAAAAGAACCTTACAGGCATCATGGAGATCTCTTGTGACTTTTGCTATTTATAAAGAGTTGGATAAATTATGTGTTCTCTTTGAGATATGTTAAACTTCTAGTGTTATTATCTACAATCTTCAGCTTTTACTATGAATGTGCTAGTCACCTTTTTTGGCAATCATAGTTAATTATTTCAAGTCTCTTTACATATGAGGATAGTTAACTGTGATATATTGTTTTCACACATTTCACATAGCCTTGGATATTAAAAGTTATATGCAATTGTCTTTTTTTTTTCTTAATCTTGGGTTTTAATCTGCTATGTGAGTTTTTCTGCTCTTTGTGGTTTTATTTCTCATTCTTTCTAACTCACTTATTTTTTATACTACTTATATATTTTGGAAACATAGGTTCTGTAATATCATGCTGAACCTTTTGAGAAAATTAAACCAGTGGTCTCCAGAGAGGAAATTTATTTATAATTTACAGTATGAAAGCTGTAGCCAAAAATGATACTTGGTTGTTCTCCTGAAAGACACCATTTTTAACTTGGCATTCCTTCAAAAAAAAAAAAATCAAGTGTCATAGTGTCTTAATGTGGAGACCCAGATAAGCATTATTATTAACCTACCACAAATACTATCCCTGTATTTGAACCAAAAGCTGTTCCTGATTCATAGTTTTCATACAATGTTGCTACAAATTCTACTTCTTTGGAGGTAAGCCTGAAGACACTGATGTACTATCTACATGATTTTGCGATTAAAAGCATCAATGAAATTCAACAAATTAAAAATATGTTGTTTTGAGTCTCTTGTGCTAAGAGACAATAGGGCTATCAAGGTATACAGAATGCACCACTCTGGTTCCCTCTTCATAACACACATCTCATTTGTCCCTTTTTTCCATAACTTGACTACTGTAACTACTGCTGCAATGAAATTTTAACCCTTTGAATTAGAGGTTTTACGTTCTTCATATGGATACCCAGGAGTGGAATTGCTGGATCATATGGTAGATATCCTATTGCTCTGAACAAAGACTGTGTATCCATCATTAAACTCCTTCTTTTCCTTCAGAATCTCCTTCCATCTATCATATGTCTGCCCACCTATTAAAAAGCATTCTCATATCTCTCAGAGTTAATGACAATCTCCTACATAGACCCATGCATATGACTCCATCTTAGCAAGGTCATCTACAAAATGCTCCCTCACTCAGTGAGTTGCAATGGCACTTGATTCTCTAGTGTTCTTTGAATATATCATACAGAACCTTTGTACTTGATGTTCCTTCTACAACTAATATTCTACCCTATATATCCAGGTGACTCATCACCTCACATGTGTTAGGTTTCTTTTTTTTTTTTTTTTAAGATTTTATTTATTTATACATACAAGCTGGGGTACAGGCCAGAGGCGTGGGGCGGCGAGAGGGTTCACCAGAGACAGAGTGGGGAGCAGAACAGGCAGATCAGAAGTACACTGCTGAGGGGAGCAGCGGGCAAGACAGGAGAGGTTTGCCGCACCATGTGGGATTCTCCCCGGCTGGGCGTCGAACTCGCATCGTGCACTGCCGGCAGCTCCACAGCACAGCGCTCAACCGCTGCGCCACCGGGGAGGCCCCACATGTGTTAGGTTTCTCCTGAAGTATCACCTTTTTTAGTCTTACCAGATACCTCAAGTATCACCATAATCAGTCTTAACCAGATCATAGAGATGGAGTAAAAATACAATCAACCACTATTCTTTATCCCTGATATCCCACCCACTTCCTTTATCTTTATGGTATTATTATAATGCAACTAATTATGTACTTATTTATTTATTGTCTTATAAGTTCATGAGGACAGGTATTATACCTCTTTTGTTTACTGATACATTCTCATGCTGAGAATAGTGTATGGAGCATAGTATTTGTTTTATAAATATTTGTCAGTAAATTAGTATGTTAATTCAAATATCAAAAATACTGAGACTGAATTTTAAACATATTGGAATCTAGTTTTCCTACTTTACAATTTGTCAGTTGACTAGGGTATTTTGTTCTGTAAAAGTTTATTTTACTATAGAATATATAACTATTTAAAATAGAGAGCAAAAAAGGTTAAAATTATCTGGAAATAAGAGTTGAAAACCTTTACATATAACAATTTTTTTAACTTTTTCTACTCATGATTAGGATCTGATTTTTCAAATTTAAAATTTAATCTAGTCATGCACCTTAGCATGAAATGCTATCCAGAATAGCCCAATTGCTTCTAACCAAACTAAACTATATTTCAAGGAAATAAATTCAGTGTTGTCCCTGAAAGCTTATCAGCTAAAATTACCATACAAAACTGATCAGACATTTTTTACCTTGATCAAAAAGACTGCAGGGTTTATAATCAGAATAATTTATTTTCTTGTTTGTATAACCTATATTGCTTTATTTCACCTTATAAAAGTATAGAGAAAAACAGCCCTCCAGGACAAATTGTCATAATGTAGTGATTTCCAAAAAAAGTAGTGGAATAATAGGCTTCTTTACTTTATCTACAGGTTTACAAGGTTTATTTTGCGTATTTCAATTAACATTTTAAAAATGAATGGCTTTAATTTGATTTTCTTTGACCTTTGTATTGAAATTTCTTTATACTATGAGATTTCTATCCAATTCTAACATGATGAAATTCTTATCATCAACATGTCTTGTTAAATTGGTAGAAGAAAAGCAAAATAGAGCAAGAAAACCACTTGTGGAGAAATCCTGGCATATCTTCTCAAATAAAAAGTGTAAAACACTCCCAAACTCCTTAAGGGATATTGCAGAATGGAGTAAATAAACTTGTTTCTCTCCAAATTCTAAACAAACAGAATAATGGTATTTTTTAATGACCTATTTAACAGAACTGTATCTAGAGAATAATCTTGTCTCAAGTAATATAGCAAACTGAATTATGAAACATAATTATGAAAATGGCATAATCAGAATTCTCATCTTCCTTCATTTCTTCCTCTTCCTCCTCCTCTTCTTTTTGTAGATATAATCTACCTTACCTATTATTGCTTGGACAAAATGGATGTACATAACACTCAGGAGGAAATCGCTTAGGAGGGGAGTACATTTGCCAAGTACATTTTAACATAGATACATTTGTCCCACTTCTGGATTCTATTTAATTTTAAACTCTAATAAATGAAGTAGCAGCTTAGTCCAAGGACTATTTCCCAATCCAAAGTGTGAAGCTTTTCATTGTTTGTATATCGTGTGTTGATTTTTATCCCTTAAAATACATATTCATTGGTAATTAAGTGATTTTATAGTTTCCAGCCATTATAGGCTCTCAGATCTTTGGTGCCCTAAAGGAGTTTGACATTTTGAATGTGGGTATCCATGTTTTCCAGCATCATTTATTAAAAAGGCTGTCTTTTCTCTAATATATTTCTGTAATTCCCTTATCAAAAATTAGCTGTTGCTATTATATGGATTTATTGCTAGGGTTTCAATTCTGTTCCATTACCATACTGTTTTGATTACTGTTGCTGTGTAATATTGTAACATTTCACAATGCTGTGTAACATTTTAAATTCCCTGAAACCTGAGATGTATTTTAGTCCAACTGCTTCATTTTATGCTTGAGGAAACTCAGAAATAAACTGGAGGGGGAAGGGTTGTCTAAGGTCAGATTGCCAGTTAGACTTAGAAATTTAAATCTAGATCTTCTGAGTTCTGTGTTCTTTCCTGTAAACCATACAGTCTTGCATGGAAAACCCCAAGAAATGGAGTTCAGAAAATAATACAAAGTGAAGACAGCACACCAAATAAGAATTATGAAGAGAACAAAGGAAATTATATAAATCAGTGGTTCTCAATCTGGGGCAGTTTTGGCCTTCAAGATATTTGTTGATTTCTGGAGTCATTTTTGATTGTCTCAACTGGGTAATAAGGACGCTCCTGGGATATGGTGAATAGAGTCCCAGGATGCCAATAAATACCCTAAAATGCACAAGACAATCCTCACAATAAAGAGCCATTTACCCATAGTGTCAGTAGTGCATATGTCAAGAAACCTAGATATACATTTTTTAAATTTTAGTAACTGTACCCAGAGAGAAAGAGGACACAAATGAAAATAAGAAAGTGGAGAACAAAAGAAAGAGAAGAAAAACTAAGGAAAGCAGAGCAAAAGCAACAGGAAGATGAAATATAAATATCAGAAATAAGAAAAATAGAAAATGCATAACAAACAAGATACTACCCAATTTTATATATGTATATGAATAATTCCCTGGGGAAAACAAATGCCTTCACCTATTTCCATGTATACTCATTTTTTGATAGAGAGTAAAGAATATTTTATGTAAACAATGCTTTCTTCACCAGATAAATATGAGCAGAACTGTTATTAAATGACTTTACTGGAGGAAAAGAGTAACTTTAAAATGATACCTTTTATGTCAAACTTTGCCTCAAAGAGAGGTTCTGCACAGAAGTATGGTGTGTTCTGAACTCTAATTATATAGGAAATGTCATGCCATAACCATCAGGGTTCTTTGCTGTTCAGAGATAAGAATGTTCTATTTTTCATTTTTGTGTGTTGTTTATATCTAGGTTTTGAATAATTTATTTCTTTGTGGAAAAGTAAGCATTTTCAAATTCAGCTTAACATCAGCTAAGCTGGTATGCATTTCAAAAAAACTCTTACATTTTTCCTAAACTGTAAAGAATCATAAGTAAAGAGAGGCATTTAAATAACAATAATTATATGACACTTATTAAGTGATTGTGCGTTCTAGGAACTATTCTTAGTGGATTACATGATTTATTTTATAAGCCTCGTATATGAGGTAGAATAGCATTAGTGTTGTATCCGATGCATGATGAAACTGAAACACATAGGTTGAAAAACTCAACCAGAGTCCCATGGAACTGTGGCACAGCTAGAATTTGAATTCAAATCTCTAGCCATCAGGTGTCAGAGCACTCTTTCCTAATCACCAGGATATTTGTTCTTTGCCAAACTTTGATTTATGGGTGATTATACTTTTATGTAAAATGCAAAAGATTATAGTAGCTAATTCTGTTATTATTTTGATGTTGTGGATTAAAAATGAAGTTTTAAGTCATTTTCAATGTTAAAGAAATATTTTTAAATGCTTCTCTGTAAATTAGGGGTAGGTATTCCCTATTCATGAATGAAGGGTAGAACCTATATATTATATATTATATATTATATATAGTTGTCTAACTGATAGCTATCAGCACAATATTATTTGATAAAAGATGATTAATTTAATTTTGGTGACTCTTAAAAGAGTAATGGACAGCTCCCTTAGGTCTCTTCATACCGTATCTTTTGTTCTTCCTACTAGAATGTTGCCTTTATCTTTGGAACCGCAGTATGTGTCATAGACAATGAGATCTATGTAAGGGAAGGTCTTTGAACTAAAAGTGACAAAGAGAAAAGCAACCTGGACTCTGATGATCATGGATTAACTCTAGAAATCCTGGATTAAGATGCTTAGACTGTTTATGTGAGAGAAAACTAAGCCACCTATTTATTTAAGCTGTTGCTATTACCAAGCTCTGTTACTAGCAGATGAATCAATGTCTTGACACATGCTATACTCAGTATCTTTAACCTTTGCTTTCAAAATTGAATTTTTTAAATAAATAAAATAGTAGGTATATCCTCCATCTTTCATTCTTCATAAGGTTATAGAAATTTAAATTTAAGAGGCCTCCCTTGTGGTACAGGAGTTAAAGTCTCAGCTCTGTCAAGCTATAGCCAGCCACCACAGCATGAGTTCTATCCCCAGACCGGTAACTCACCCACATGGCACAGTGGACCTCTCTTATTTCCCCTGCTGCTCCCCTCAGCAGTGTATTTCACTAGAGCTACCTGTTCTCCTCCCCACTCCTATCTGGTGAATCCTCTCACCCTCTGCACCTGTGGCCTAAACCCCAGTCCTTGTATGCATAAACAAATAAAATAAATCTTTAAAAAAATAAATTTAAAAATGGGAAAATTAAATACACACTATACTGAAAGTAAGAGGCATGAGTAGAGCAGATGTTTGTAAGTTATTTCTGGAATACAGCAATAGAATAGATATGACTGACAGGGAAACTGGACAAGTGATCTCAAAGCCATCATGAGAAAGTCCCTGAGAGGCAGCAGCAGCTTCTCGGGAGGACCCTAAAGGAACACCTAATTCAGGGTGATTCAATGCAGGAAAAGACCATTTTGCAATCTTCAGGGTTACTAGAACCTTAATAATCCAGAGTCATCACTGACCACATAGCCGATCTTTTAGTAAAACTGCCGACTCTAGTTGCCAAATATGTCCAGATTATAATCAGTTGCCACCCCTTCACTGCTGCTACTATCTCAGCTGAATTATTGTACAGTGTGTCTCTCCCCTGCTCAAAATCCTCCAATGGCTTTGCATCTGATGCAGGGTGAAAGTCAACATTCTTCCAGTGACCCCACCGAACCCCCATGACCTTACCCTCCATTATCCCTCTAACCTTGCTCCCTTGAGTCACTTGGCTGTAGAACGCAAACTCCTCAGTGCACATGCGTGGACACTCCCACACGTGATCCCGGGCAGACTGCTCTTATGCTGTCTGCTTGGCATGTTCTCCCCCTAGAAGCCACATGCTTCCTTCCCTCACTTCCCTCAAGTATTTCCTTGAAGACTGCTTCTCTTTGAGAATTTTTAAACTATAGCTTTACTATACTTTGCTATAACTTCAACACTCTCCCCCAAGACTTTTGCACTATTTTTCTTCATAAATATTAAGGAAAATAATATTAAAATAATGAATGTCACTTCATATATCAGTATTTATCTTATTTATCTTGTTTAATGTTGTGTCCCTTTATTAGAATATAACTTCAATGGAGGTAGAGATTGTTTTTTTTTTTTTATAATATATATTTTTATTGTTATTTATGTCTTTTACATTTTGCATTCCCCTTGGGTAGCCCACCACCAAGGATACAGCGGTATGTGTGTGTGTGTGTGTGTGTGTGTGTGTGTGTATGTATATGTATAAAAAAAATTAAACCTAACAATCTCTACCTCCCGTGATCCGTGATCCGGGAGGTAGAGATTGTTAGGTTTAATTTTTTTTTATACATATACATACACACACACACACACACACACACACACACATATCGCTGTATCCTTATCATTTGAAGTAGAGATTGACACATGGTAGACAACCAATAGGTCTTCTTATGATTGAGGAATGAATACATTAGGCATTTTTGAGCCATTTGAAGCCTCCAGTTACTCTTCTTATATTAAGTTTTACCAATTGGCGTCCTATCTATCTATAATCTGTCTATCTATCTATCTATCTATCTTCATAGTCGTGCAATATGATCTAATAATAGCATAGTTTGACATTTACTCAAAGGGGTTGAAGACTTATTTCCACCAAAAACCTACCCATGGATATTTATTGCAACTTTATTATTTACAAATTTCAAAAGCAAGCAAGATTTCCTTCACTTAATGGATGGGTAAATAAACTGTGGTCCACTCGGATAATGGGATATTATTCAGCACTAGAGAGTAATGAGACATTAAGACATGAAAAGAAAAGAAAAGGAGGAAACCTGAATTCTAACTTTATGCCTTTCTAAAAAATGAAAAATGATGGAGAACATAAAAAGGTCCAGAGTTGCCAGACATTTAGGCGGTGGGGAGGAGTGTGGGTATGACTAGGTGGGACACTGAGGAATTTAAGACAGTAAAAATACTCTCTCTGCTACTATGCTGATGGATATATATCATAATACACTTGTCTAAACCTGTGGAATGTGCAAAACTAAATGAACTACAATGCAAACTATGGATTTGTGAAGATTTTGTTGTTTCAATGTATGTTCCAAAATTGTGACAAATCTACTATGTGGAGGAGAGTGTTGATAGTGAGGAATGCTGTGCGTGTTTAGGAGCAGAAGCTATATGGATAGACTCTACCTACTCTCCATTTTGCCAAGAACCAAAAAAATGCTCTATTGATTACAATATTTAGAAAAATAGAAAGTTTTTGTCCCTGTCAGATGAGCACATAAGGGAATGAGGTGAAAATGAACATCCAATCTCTGCCTTATATTTCTAGACAAATCTGCATATGAAATAGAGGGAATAAGAAAGTCAAGTGGAAAATAATGGTTTCAGTTTATATGTAATGAGTTAAAAAAATAGATGTCATGAGTTCAGGAGTCATTGTGTTATTCAGGTGTGATTTTTAGGACTAAGAAGTGCAATAGTGGAACTATTTTAGTTTAAGACTACTTTAGATGAATAGAATTGGATTGCAGAGCATTACGGATTTTAATATATCTGGATTAGCTAGAGGAGGCAGCCAATGTGGATATAAACAAAGGAATTTGTACTTGATAGTTTTGATTCAAATGGTTTAACTGCTTAACTGTAATATTGATATATCATTACAACTGAAAGTGGTAGTTTAGATAATATGTTACTTAAAATATTACTCTCTTATTAAAATTTGGCTGGGAGGTATTTTGAATAGCTAAAAATAGTGATTTCATTCCTATGCAAAAACAATTTTTTTTCCAGCATTGAAGTTTTCCTGTTTATCAAAAGTCTGTATGGTTTCACTATTTTGATTGATCCCTTTCCATTCTGAGGAATAAAAATGCACTGATGAAGATCAGGAAAACATAGTTCAGTCTTCTCCTTAGAATTTTTCTAAACACCAAGCTGACCGAATGGAACTGTGTATTTGTGTTTGAGATGTGGATTACTCTTCACTTGAGGTTAGTGCTTAATATACGTACTTGAAAAGGTCAGAACTTTTATCCATTAAGCCATCAAGCTTTTTTCTATAATAAGAGTAGATGAAAGGTTTTAACTTGAATCACAAATGTAAAGTTCAGCACAATGATCATATCTCAAATTGAAAGAACAAGGCAAAAATAGCTTTGTCGTTCATTGTATTGGAATCTGGTGGTCTAAATGTCAGTACAGAGTGATAAGAGTATCAAATCTTAGATCATATCACCAAAAGTCAGAAGGTAGGGCAATTTTCTGCTTTCTTAGCTTAAATTATATTTATAAAATAGGGTGCATAGTTTGAATCCTTCTTATCTAATACTACATGAGTTTAGATTTTATACAACCAGGCTTATCTCTAATTATATGCTAATAAATTTGATTCTCCATTTGAAATCCAACTATTGCCACACATTGAAGAAACTAAGCAGGTATTGACCTCTTATGAGCAGAATTTAGTTATATATTTGGTATGATGAAAATAAAGGCATATTTGGTTTCATTTTCTTGCAAACTGTTGTATGGAACACTTAATACTGTATACTGACAGTTCTTTTATTAAATTGTAACATCCAAATATTTTCTAAGATATTACCACACTATAGTCTTCGTAATTTTCTTTCTAAGTGATCAACACTGGCTTCTTTTTATTATATTTTTTTTTCTTTTTAATACTGTTTTATTAAATTTGATGTTTTTATACAAGGGGAGGAAAAGGAAACAAAGTTTATTTGAAACATTATCTCCTATAAATTGAGAGGTAATTTATATTTTCTTATAAAAAATAGCGGGTTTTCATAGTTTTCTGACTTGAGGAAACAGAAATTTATCACTAACAATAGGAAAAAAAAAGAGCAAAATTGAACAAAGGTACTATTATCTAATGAAAGGACCAGAGAAATGAAATAGGCACATGTTCTGCCACTCTCTTCAGCATACTTAAGGCAAAGCCACTCTGCATATGGTTCACCTTGGGTGCTGATTTAAAAACAAAATGGATGTGAGGGTTTGGTGTTGCTATGGATTCAATTATGTTCCCCACAGAGATAACTTAAAGCCCTCATCGCCATACTGTGAATTTAATCTTAGTTGGAAATAGGATCTTTGCAGATATAATCATGTTAAAGTAAGGTCAGTGGGATGGGCCTTTAATCCAACAAGATAGAGGTTCTTAGGAGAAAATGAAAACTTGAGCGGGGTAGCCCCTTAGGGAAGATGGCTAAGTGAAGATGGAAGTAGAGACTGGAGTTATACTGTCCTAAGTGAGGAAAACCCTAAGGCTACCTAAAGGTAAGAAGTAAGCAATCCTCCTCCCCTAGAAACTTTGGAAGAATGATGGCCCTGTCAACATCTTTATTTTGCTTTTTTGCCTCTAGAACTGGGTATTGGGGGAAAAATTCTGGTGTTTTAAGTGGCTCAGTTTGTTGTACTTTGTTATAGTAGTCCTATGAAATACTAGAGTCATTAGTTCACTTCTAAATTAAAAAAAAATACTGAACACAAAATTAGAATTAGCTTTTCAAAAGTATATAAACATACTGTATCAGCTTCTACCTTTCTTCATAATGGTCTTTCTAACTCTGTTCTCCCTCATTCATTTTATACCAGGATTATATCATTTTTCTTCAACACTCCTAATATCATTATTCTTTGTTCACATATGGCTAGGTTATACAGTTTGCAGACAGGTCTGTTAGTTTCCTAACATCTTTCCTCTCACGATCATTTCCTCTGCTCAATCTTAGTCTCCTGCTAATGTAATGTCCAAGACTTTATCACTTTCAGTTACTGCACCACCTCCAAAACTTGATTTCAAGTTAGTCTCCTCCATAATCATCATTTCATTTCCTTTGCTTTCATCTCAATTCTGCTAGTGTTGAAACTCATTTTTTAAAAATTCTGTCTACTAGTTTTTCACTGACCTTCATTCTCCTTCTGTCTCTATTTCTATGCAAACAGATTAAATTCACTGAAATCTCTTTTACTAAAATTACTCCTCTTTTAAGTTTTAAATGAACTTAAGAATATGATCAAAGACAATTTTGATTTTGCCTTGCCCTGCCCCTTTTGATTTTTCATTCATCTTGAATGCATGGGTAGGCTGACTCTATGACTTTTTAGTTCAGTTTTAAGAAACTAGAATGTCCAGATAGAATTTTAATTATTGTAAATGACAATACCAGCTTAATTTAGGAACCACAATAAACCATTCTTAATTATAATACAATTTCCAAGCTCTATGTAACAATATGTCTTTTCCACATTATTGATTGGAAAATTTAAAGAGAAAGATATGGGCATTGCCTATGTCTCTTGTTCTTTCCTCAACAAGTAGGTTAATTCATCCTTTTGCTTTCTCCTTGGTTGGGATTTAGGAATGTAATAGTATTGTTTCAATGTTGTTGATCCAGTTTTTTTCCCTCTGCAAGATCTATCAGAGCGGAAGTAAACCCCTCTATTTCTTTCTGCTTTTGTGCTACAAGGGGCCTGTTGAGCCTGGTAAGATGGCCACTTTTCCATCTCTTACTAACTGATATGATTACCATAATGAGCTTCTTGTACTGTTCTCTGACTGTGATCCTGATAATACTTAGATCTTTAGACAACATTAACTTTTAAAATCACGATTATCTCCAACTATTTTCACTGTAGATCTGTTTTGGTCATTCTTCTCGAATATCAGTGGAGTACCAACCTATAAGGAAAAAATCCATTCTTTTTCTATTTTTTTAAAGATTTATTTATGCATATAAGCTGAGGTACAGGCCAGAGGCGTGGGGCGGAGAGAGGGTTCACCAGAGACAGAGTGGGGAGCAGAAGAGGCAGATTGACAGAAATATACTGCTGAAGGGAGCAGTGGGCGAGGCAGGAGAGGTCTGCCACGCCATGTGGGGATCTCCCTGGCTGGTCGTTTAACTCGCATTGCTGCTGCCGACAGCTCCACAGTGCAACGCTTAACCACTGCACCACTAGGGAGGCCCAAATCCATTCTTATATATAAGATGTTAGTAGTATCTTTCTCATTGCAAATTTAATATTTATACATTTTTCACAAGTGCTTATCAAATGATAAAAAATACTTTATATAAGCTAGGATGATTCCATAAAAACAGTGCTGATATATATAGAAAAGTAAAGATAATGTTGAGGAAGAGAAAAGCTACATATATTTGAGTTATACAAAGATCTTGTGTGATCCTTCAATTATCAGAAACAAATTAGAACATTTTGTCAGACATGACCCATAGATATTAAAGAAGAGTAAAATGAAAATATAAATAGAACCAGTGTTCAGCTGCACCAGCGTATCTCATGAGAACAATTAACTTCAATTAGATAGTAAGAGTGGAGGGACAGCTGTAAAATTAATTATTTACTAATAATATATAATGTATACTGTTCAAATATTTTTTCCAGTTTTGTTGAAAAATACTTGACATATATTACTGTATAACTTAAGGCATACCATTTGATGGTTTGATTTACATTTTGTGAAATGATTACACACCAGGTTCAACTAATATGTGTCCTCTCATACAAAAGAAGAAAAGAAAAATATTCTGCCTCTGATAAAAATGCTTGGGGTTTATTCTCCTAACAACTTCCCTCTATATCATATGGCTGTATTAGCTATAGTTACTCTTTAATTATTTAAAAGTAATCTTTTGTATAGCAAAATAGAAAGTTATTTTTCTTGTGCCTTTGAAAATTTATATCCTTTTGTACAAAATTTTCTTTTCACATTTGTTATTTGTTGCAATTCCTCATACAGTGTAGTAATTTTCTTCTTTGAATATATGTGAATTACTCAATTTTATATTCATAAGTGATTCACAGTGCAATTTCAACAGAATACCAAAATAAGTCACTGTGCAATCATCAAATACCAAATTATAATTTAGGGACTAAAGTATGATATGTAGAATAACTGATCATAAGAAATCTACATTGAGTGTCCATTTTTAACCTAATAAAAATTCCAAGTAATTAAAAATTGCCCTTTACCATTGTAATGAACTAAAGAAGAGAACTATCATAAAGATGTGCTCAAATGCTCACAGTGAAAATCAAGCAGACATTTGACTTGATAATATAGTATAATCATAAAAAATCAGTATTTGCATTACATAGTCATATATTATTTAAATGAATTAGTCATTACTACATCAATCAGCTAATTAATACTAATTGTTTAATAGGCTATTCCATAAAGATCAAAAGAACTTATAAACATCCATATATGTATCTGCCTTTCAAAGAAGTCTGACACCTAGGCACAGTGTGTGTTGCATGATGCTGTATCAATAAATTGTTGTTAAAAAACAGTGAAACAAATGAAAGCATGAGTGGATAAATAACTATCTCTGACCTTAAATATATTCATATTTTGGGGTTGAAACAGAGCTGCTTGTTTAGGTATTTGTTTGTTCACCCAATTTTGATGTAAGTGGACACCTGATGTTGTGGCCTAATATTCATTTCTTTATGTCTTACAGACACTTTCTGTCCTATGAAAAACTCATTCTGCACTTATTAAATGAGGTTTAGCCTACCCCAACTCTAGCTGACTGTTAACGAAAGTAAATGATCTCAGATAAATTAACTAGAAGTCTAAGTTGATTATTGGCTTTCTGAGCAGGGTTTTTTATCCAGCATCTTAAGAAAATAATGTTCTTTTTACTTGTGTGCTTAAATTCTGCTTTGTCCAAAAATATCCCAGTTTTATGAGCCAATATAATTTTTATGTTTATTTTTTACTTGATATAGATATCTGTTTTTAGCTAAAATGACCCTCTTTTATTTTCTGCCATATATAGTTTGTGAGCCTATGTAGTACTTTGTTCATTTTCTTATTAAAAATTGTTTGAGCTCTCATTGAGAATATTACAGGGTACCCCAAGGGAAAAGGGGTCACCTGGGTATGAGTCCTCATCTGTGTGACAGGACCCAAAGGTAAACATGCAGAGAAAAATTTAAACAAAAAGTTTTTTTACAAAAGAGCGAAAACACACACACACACACACACACACACACACACACACACACACACACCTACAGAATATTAATCGGCCAACATGTGATTACCGCTCATCCTGCTAACCAGAGGTACCAGGGTGCAAGTGGGTGGAAGAAGCAATAGAGTACCAGCCTGGCATGTTCACTTAAATAACAAGCATGACTCCTTGATCCTGCCCCCCTAGTTCCCTTGCTCAGAAATCTGACTTAGGCAACATAATCTTTATATCTTCAAGATACCTTGCTTCCATGTGATACAGGCATGATTCTCATATGGATTTGTTTGATGCATGCTTTTATTATGCCACATGAGAGCTGAGACAGTGCACTCTAATCCAAAGGACTATGAATGCGTGTGATTTTAAATTAGAGGATTTATTTCAATGTAAAAATGGAAATAATTTATATACTAAGTAAATTAGCTATTTTTAATGAATGGTGACATCACAAGTCTTTCAGTTATTTTCCTAAGGATTTTTATTTTCTTTTCAATATTTAACTGGGCAGAACACCCAAGGGTCATTGTCTTTTGTATATGTCAATAGAAACCCAAGGATACAGGTTTAAACTATACGAAGAAAAAAAATAATAAACTATAAGCAGAACATGAGTTGTAAATTTTATAGTGAGCTATTTAAATCAAAATGTCAATCTCATGTCCAATTCAAGTCTTCTATTTTCCTTAATGAAAAACCAATTAGTGGTTAAGCAATGGGAAAGGAAGTTATGTCTTGTTCTGTCTTTTTATTCCATTTCTTCACTTTCCCAGATCTTCTCTAGACTATCAATTTGGGAGATGGGTGAAATGACTGGATATTTGTTTTATTTATTTGCTTATTTTTAACTGAGGTAACATTGGGGTATCCTCATCATGTATTACTACCATCGTGCATATTACTGTTAATGCTGTTTTTAACTTTCCCTTGGATGGTTGTTTCAGGCCATTATGCCCTCCTGTGCCTGTCATCTAAATTATTTGTGGAGACATATTTGTGAATTTTGTGCACACATCTTCCCATGTTAACTCTATTAGATGCCACTACCATGGCTATCTTAATGTTAGTGCCCCATCTCAGATCCTGCCATCAATAATAGGCTGTACTATTTCTTCTGGCACCACTTTTTTGGGAAAGCAGCTCTTTTAGCTATAACTTTCTGATATCAGCCCAACTATACCCCCTTTTTCTTTGTCTTAAGGAACTCACACGTGTGTGAAATGGTGGAACTCACAGTGTCAAGGGCTGGAAGTGCCATTGGTCAACTATTCCCATCTTACTCCTGGCGAATTTCTATATTCAATTTCTTCCCTAGAAAATAAGATTTCATTTGGTAGTTCATATATTTTACCTAAAGTCGGAAGTCTTCTTATCTTTTCTTCCCTAAAATCTACCCCTCCACCACTATTCTTCTACATTTCTACATTTGTAAGGACTTCTCTTAGTCCATCTTTCTTTTTTATTTGTTCCTTCTCAAAGTTATTTAGAATGCAGAATTAATCACTTTTTTTTAAATAATGAAAAAAAGCAATCTCTTACCTAACTGAAAGTGCTAAAGTCTCTCAGTGTAATTGTCTCTGATGTTAAATTTTAAGTATCTTAAAACACCAAGATATAATGCTTATGATAACCTGAAGTTAAACACTAACTCAGTAACATTTGAAAATTAAGTATTAAAGATAGGTCTAGATGACTCTTAGAAGCCTTCAAGAACATAGATGTTATGAAAGGGTCTGAAGTTGAGGATTGGAGAACATTTGAAGTAGAAGACTTTTTTATAGATAGTTGCCACATTAGTGTGATTACCATGCCTGCACCCACCCAAAAGAGGGAGATAAGTTCTCTACTTTCTGTTACCAAATTAAAAGATTAAAACTTGACAGTTTGTTAGAGAATTTAATATATGCGCACAATGGTTGTAAATGGGTTTGATTTCAACTTATTAAACCTATATGGACATTAAATGACTTTTAGTTCATAGGTCAGTCCAATTATTTCCACACTCTTAGAGACTATTAAGGGAAACAGCATATGTATCCCATGAATCTGTATTTGACTATACATGCCAGAGAATAAACAGAGGATAGAGCGCGAGAAAGGAAAAAAGAGTGGAAAGGAAAGAGTGAGGGGGAGAAAAAGAGGAAGAGACCAGAACTTAGACTGATGAACTTGGGCATTATCCAATATGACCATCAGAGAAGGAAACAGATATCAATAAAGAGAAATTAACTATAATAATTGTATTTGTACCAATGGTAACAGTGTGATCTCCATAAAAAAAGGGAGGGTCCAGGTTCCCTGCCCCACCTAATGAAGGGTGGAGCTGGATAGCAAGGGGGAACTAGGAGAAGTCTTGGAAGAGACATAGAGGAGACACTTGGAGCAGAGAAATAGGTGAAGAAGTCCCACTTGCTTCTGAGCTTTGGACTTGCACCAGGGACTTGGGGGGACATGGAAGGAGGCATGTAGAGACACCTGGAAGAGATGTGAAAAAAGATCCCTGGGGAGGCTGACAATAGCAGACTTTACCTTGATTTGTACTGTGAGTGTGCTTCTTTCATCCCAGACTTGCCTGGCCCCTTCTAGCCCTTTGGTGGTTCTCCACCAAAAGTTGCTTAGACTGGTGGCAAGCTTTTGACCTAAACAGTTCTGTTTTGGGCCCACACTGTTTGACTGGGCATTTATCCAAGAGGTGAGGTGTAATTTTGGGTGTCTCATTGGGAAACTGTTATCCTTCTCTTCTGTCTCTGCACACTATGCTGTTAAAGTTCTTTCACATTAAGAGATATTTTTCTTTATGTGGCAGAACCTCTTTAGAGCATGCAGGTTTGGAGGTCCTGGTGTATCCTCAGTCTGTATGCTATAATAGCATCATTTCCTCAGGTAAACTAGATTATAAGATTGAATGAAGAAAAGTTAATATAGTTGGGGGTCACTTATTTGTGGTATAGGCTTTAATGTCCTAGCAAGTATCCCACACAATAAACAAAATTCACGGCTAGTGTAGTTCTCAGAAGAATGATAAGAATGATAAGATGGGGGCCTCCCTGGTGGTGCAGCGGTTGAGCGCTGCGCTGTGGAGCTGTCCGCAGCCCGCGATGCAAGTTCGACGCCCAGCCAGGGAGAATCCCACATGGCGCGGCAGACCTCTCCTGCCTCGCCTGCTGCTCCCCTCAGCAGTGTATTTCTGATCTGCCTGTTCTGCTCCACACTCTGTCTCTGGTGAACCTTCTCACCGCCCCACGCCTCTGGCCTGTACCCCAGCTTGTCTGCAAAAATAAATAAATCTTTAAAAAAAAAAGAAAAAAAAGAATGATAAGATGTCTTCTTTGAAATGTCAGATGTTGGAGGAAAGGTAAAAATAGTTTTTACTAAGGGTAAATTGAAAGAATTTTATTGCATGAGGCTATGAGATTATGTTCCATAAAAAACTCCGGAAGACACAACTTTCACTAAGACCACCAAAAATATGCTGGTGAGAGGGTTACTAGTGTCACTAGCTTCATTGGTTGCTCTCATATGCATGCTAAGGGTGTCAGCAGAAGAAAAATCTCAGATCTAAAACTTGACTTTTGAAATGGTGCAATGGGGATGATGGAGCCCCAATGCAGTAAGTGTCAATTAGCAGTGCTTAACACCAGAATGCTGAGGTAAACAGTATTCATGTTGACTTAGACAGTCAAGGCATAGTTAAGAGATTTTTGCCCATTTGTGGTAGTGGAGGTTAATAGAACATGGCATTCCTAGGGACAAATAAAAGAAGAATCACCCAAAATTCTGTTTAGCATCTAGAATTAGAAAGAAATCAAGAATGTAAGAGTAATAATTTGAGGACAGTTGCCCCAAAATATATTATAGTCCCATGTTTAGTTTACATATTAGACTCTACATTAAGGGTCTCTGTACCACTGACAAAAGAGATGCCTAAATTGATAAGACCCTTTAGCACCATTATAAAGATTCCCTCCGTACTTTATCCAGTGGAACCAATGGCAATTTCCGTAGTTAATTGAACACTGGAAAAGGATTGCTATCCCAATATTTAGAGGACAATTAAATACATGTCTTAGTTGACAGTGGTACAAGAAAATACAAAGAATTTTCAGTCTTCTGCTATATTAAAACCTGATAGCCAGGTAATAAATGAGTTTCCAGATAAAATTCAGCTTAGATTGGATCCACAGAGTCAACAAATCTGCTAATGGTTCATTTTGTTTGTGCCTGAGAGTGTATTGGAATGACGTGTTTGGTTATAAAATAACCCCACATTGCCTGTGTGGCTTGCATACTTGGAATCCCCCAATTGTACTTTGGAAGGAAGGCCAAGTACAAACCTCTGAATCTGCACTCAGATCTCTTTTCAAGACAGAACCTGCTGTGAGGCATGGCATTAACTGACAGCATTCATCTTTGCCTCAGTGTTCTCCACCAAGCTGTTGTTGACTAATAACTGAGCTTAATCATGGTACTAAAACTGGATCATTCATATCCCGTTCAGGGATTCTCTGATATGAAATCCATTCTCTGGGGCTCCTTCAGCCTATATAAAATGTGCTACATTGTTTAACTCTTCCTATACTATCCTTCCTTACCCAAAGCATTAGTCTTGCATCATCGTCTAAAGGCTTTTACTTATTACTGTAAATTTTTCAGGATTTTTTTCAAATGAATCTCTTGCACTTCAAATTTTGCCTTGGCATCTGCTTCCTAGAAGACTTGAACTTAAACAAAATCCAGAATTCGACCTATACGACACTTAATGATTTACACTTTCCCTCCATTGCACAGCCTTGCCATTTGCAATTCTCCCTTCCCCCCAAAATATGGTATTATTTTGACTTTTATGAAGCTGTATCATACAGCACTTCATGATCTTTGCATATTTTCTTTTCTGCCTGAATCTCTTGTCTCTTCAACTCAGTTTTTTCTATGGCTCAGGATGAGCTAGATAATTCAGGACCCAGAGCAAAATAAAAATATGAGACTTCTTGTGTAAAAAATATTAAAGGTTTTAAGAAAGCTGCATCAGGGCATTAGACCAGTTCTGAACACTGCTAAATTCGCGGTACTGTACCCCCATGAGCTAGTCTTGCCCACTCTTCTTTTGTGACTGAGCTATAATGTTTCATCAGGAAGGCCTTGGGTAATCCTCTGTTTTTCAGGAGTTTGCGGATTAAGTAAATAAACTTTTATTGTTGACAGTAACCAAGATGCATACTTCAGTTTGAGGTAAAACAGGAATTTAGCACAATGGCTGCAGCTCCCTACTTCCCCCATCCAGTATTTCAGAAAAACTGCTGTGTACATTTCAGAATACATTGATTCAAGCCCTATTAATTTGATTTAACCCTATTAATTTATCTCATCCCAAGTATCCCAGATAGATAAAAAGAAACTTTAAGAGGAGGCTAGGAGTCAGGTGCTTTTGAAAAACAAAATTGGTCAGATCTCATTATTCCAGTCTGTAAATTCCTGTTCTTTTTGTCAAGTGAAACTGGCCAAAACCCATTCAGGATCCCATGTGTGAGCCCTGATCCCTCCAACCAAGCAGGTATATATATCAGCGACCTTAAGACCCAAGGAGTGATTCTCCTCTGAATCTGCCCACACCCACTCTTGGGTGTGTACTTTCACTGACAATAAGGCTTCATTTCTAATTCACCTATACTCTCTCCCACATGAATTCTGTCCTGTGTAGAACCTCCAGGGTCCCTCAGCGCTCCTGGTCCCCAACAATTTGACTTAGTGTGCTCCTTTAATATATCAAAATAATGAGATCAAAGAACAACTCAAATTATGTTTTTTTGATGAACTTGTTCTTTGATTTGGGAAGACCACATTTTAAAAATTTATGCAAAATTTGATTTAAAAAAATGGTCCTAGTGCTTTCCTCATTAGGTGTTTCCCTATTAATTGAGTGCCCATTTAGCATTCATTCTTCCATGTGTTCTGCTTCTGACTTGCTTTAAAAGCACCTACAAATTGGGTGTGGCCTTTGCATTTCCAATGTGTCCTTTTATTCCAAGGAGATGAACTGCACTGATATTTTTTTTCAACTATTCTGATTTAAATAGTAATCTTAATTGCTTTGGAATGTGTTCTTGATAAATATCTTCTGAGATTGATTGCACCCTTCACCTTTGCATTCTATCAATCTCAAAAGCTCTTATTATTAATAAAATGAAAAGTAATTAGTGGAAGTGTTTGGATGGTTCTACTTTCTTTATGTCTTCTGACTAGGTAGAAAATAAAATTGCCCTCAGGTTTTTAAAGTGTGTTCATACATATTTTAAGTGAATAGAATTACCAACTTTAGTCTTCAAAATGAGAATGGTAATTCAGTAATTTTTCTCAATTTGGAGCATATTTCCATAGGCATATTTAAAAATCATTTTAAATTTTAAAATTGGTTTGATTTCATTATGATAAATATAGAATATATAGAGGAGTACAAATAAGATAATACAAATCAATCATAATTACATCCTTTAGGTCTAATTACAGCTAATCATTCTTATACCATTTTATCTATGTCTGTAAACATACAATCTATCTCAAAGATGTATTGCATTAACTTTAAGATACAGAAAATCAGGTGAAATTCATTCAAACCCTTCCTTTCTTTACCCTCTGAAAATTCAGTCCTTCCCATGATGTCTGAAATTCCCAGTTGCCTCCAATTCTAAGCTTCTCTTTCCACTGAATTGGTTTCTGCTTAAACATGTTCTTGATAATCTAACTTTATTATTTCACATGTTGATGTAAGGATTAAGTTTCTTTTCACATGCTTGTAAACATGTAAAATTATCTGCCCCACCACCCCTTAGTCTGAAGAGCAGACTAAAAAGCCATCTTCATAGGTTCCATCTTGTACGCAAAAATCTACTTTGCCAAGGGGAATACAAAATGTAAAAGATATAAATAACAATAATTAAAAAAAACCCAAATCTACTTTGCCTGAAGGTGTAAGTCAGTCTTTTTTTTTTATCTAAAAAAAAAAAGATTTAACAATGGGTGTACAGTGTTTGTATCTCTTCTGATGGCGATCATATCCTGCATTACCTTCCTATAACATTGTCATCTTTTAATGGACAATTTAGTGCCAGAAGACCTTCCTATCAACAATAATTATTTTCATGGTAAAAATGATTCAACTGTTTCTGGCTATTAAAACTAGATTCAGGTTTTGTTTTTAGCAGAATGAGTGAGATCTGTTCAGGGTACTTACAGTGTTTGAATCTTCAGTGTTTGATTATCTAATAAATTAATTGTCTAACTATTCTTGAGAACTTTATTTCTTAATTTATTTTTTAAATTAATGAACTTTTAATTGAGGTAATATGTGAATACTCTCATCAGGTATTACCACCATAGTGCCACCACCACCAAATCATCTACAGTCCACCCCCATGGTTCATTGTTATTCCTTCCCTCTTTGTTCTTACCACTCCTTCAAACCATCTCCTCATTTGGTGCTTCAGTTCTGTAGTCAGCTATCAGGGGTTAGTTTTTAAGCTTGTCTTTATCTGACTCTTAACTTATTTACTTTATATTGCACATATTAGTGACAACATCCAATATTTATCTTTCTCTTTCTGACTTATTTCACTTAGCATTATACTTTCTAGCTCCATCCATGATGCCACAAATGTCATGTATGTATCTTTTATGATAGTTTAGCAATATCTCATTGTGATACATACCACATCTTGATTTTTGACACTTTAATTCTCATTTAACTAACCCCTGAAATAAATTGGCTTCTACAAAGGGGATTTCTATTCTCCTGGTTCTTTGTATTAGTGTGTGGTGCTTTCCTGACTGATGCATATTCCAGCACACCTTAGAACCTAAACTTATGATACCAACAACAGAGAGATAGTGCCACTATACCATATTCCTTAAAGGTGGGAGCAGTGGTCAATCTATCTGTTTCCAAAGGCAGTAGACTTAGCAATCAATTGGGTATGATAGTGACTATGGCCTATGGTATAATTGGCACTGTGGGTGTCTAGTGACTAAAGTATTTGTCTTTACCACAAATTCTTTGACATAATTGTGGGTGTTTTCCTCCTTGTTATTCCACAAGCTACCCAGTACCCTTCTAATATATTCCTTTCATCTTTGTTGTTAAACAATTTCTGTTGCTTGCAACTAAGAAACATGAATAATATAATCGATTGCTCTATTACAAAGGTGATAGATGAATAGAAAAATGCAAATAATTTTATAATTTAAACCAACACATATATGTATATATTAATATTAGTATATATCATGATTTATATAGTATTGGCATACACTATACATAAACGTATATGTGTGCATGCATACACAAATATATACTCGTAACAATCACACACACCATAATTTATGAATATTAAGTAAAAAGTTGAATAAAATAACATTTTTAAAAGAAATAGTATTTATTTCTATTCTAAGTTTCTTTCCTTTCCCATTTTTCCATGTTTCATTTAGGCTGGAGATAGAGTAGCAACTAAGGAGTATCAACTAATTCAAATCTGCAATTTACAATTTAAGTGATGCATGCTTTCCTTGTGTCTACAGCCAAGATCATATTTTTCTTTTTTAAATAAGACAACTCCTTTCTATTTTTCCTAACATGGCAAGGGCATCATGTGTTGAAACTCTGAGACTCCCAGTTGGAAATAAACTTTGCTAGAATAAAGGCAGATGTAGGAACTGGGAACTCTGCCAAAGTAGAAATACAAGTAAGAATACAAAATATTTTTCTATGAGTTTGAGAATGTCAAAGAATTTTGAGCTGTCATCAGCACTTTGGATTCCAGGGACCAGCTTGATAAGTAAAACCTGTGTAATGCTAAAAAGAATTGTAATACTTTTCAGATACCTATTAGTCTCAGGTATAGCACAATAGGTTTGCCATAGTGCTTCTAATATCAAGTGAAGATGAAGAAATGCCCCACTATGTTCAGAAGTATGAAGTTGGACAAGTACCCACTCAAATAATTTTCCTTTTCTCCACCCACTACACCTTATTCTAGAATGTGGAATAAATTTAAACAGAACAAATTACTGTCATATTATTTCTCAGGTTCTGTTCAATCAGCTTGATTGAATTTGACCCCTTTGATGTCTTCTATCTCTCATATCCACCACTTTCCGTGCAGTGTAGGTATCAGTATTTGCTGTGTTAACTACAGTCCTGTTGATATCTTACACTTTCTTGTCTTCCTGTTCTTTGCTTTTTGATTCTTTGTCTTTTTTCTTCTGATATCCATGAGTATCTTCCACCATAAAATACTTTTTTCAATCTTAGATCACTTCCTATCGAGGATCTTAATTCTGTCTTCTTTTTCTTGACTACGTTCCTGAAATGTGGCTTTCAACTTCTATTTCTCACGTCCCTATACTTACTGAAATCTACAAGTTCCTACTCACTCCCCATAGTGGTGTCTTTGCTGCTAAAACCAATTTAAATGTTTTGGTCTCTTTTTTCTACTTTTGATATTGATAACTCCTCCATCTTGCTTAGAATTCTTTCATTTGATTTTCATTTTTCTTTTCTCTCAGTGTCTTTTGTGAGCATCTTATTCTTTTCCAGTGTTTAGATTTCCAAGTTATTACAAATATTGTCTTCTTATTCCTCTGTCTCTTTACCCACTCTCTTTGGTGTAGAACATTAATTCCAATGGCTTCGTTTGTCTGTTCTATGTTAATGACACTCAATAAATATGTCTACACTGAATTTTCTCTCCCAAAATCCTGTATTGTTACTTCCTGAGACACTTGATATGCAATGTGACTCAAAATCCCATACTTCCCCTAGTTAACACATGCCTTTTCTTTTCTGGATCTTAGAAGGAACATAGTGCAGGTACCTACGTAAACTGATGGCCTCCTTCCTCTGGTTCAATATCTACCCCACCTCCAACCAGTCAATCACTAAGTCATATGTATAATGTCTCTAGGATATTATTGCCCTTTCCATTCCCACTGCCACTCTCTGTTCTATATTGTTGCCTCAGCCATTTTACCTGGGTACCCTAACTTCAATTTTAACCCTTTAGTTAACTTTCTACCATGTAGCCATGGTGACCTTTTGGTAATTGAAATATGATCAAGTTTAACTCCTGCATAAGAGTGTTTTTGGTGCTCCATTTCCTCAAGATAAAAGGCAAAACTCTTGGCCTAAAGTACAAAATTACTTTATATATATAATATATACATAACTCATTCTTATATCTCTACCCTAATCTTTTCCATTATCCAATAAATGTGAGTTTATTTATTAGTTATTTAAACAAATGTGTTTCTATTTTTTTATTTAATGAGATATGAATGTTTATTAGTTCATTCATACAGATGGATTTAGTATCTATTATGTGTTAGGCGTTGATATAGATTGAGATGATAGTACTAATTAAAAAGAGAGACATATATTCTACTCTTATAATATTTATATTGAGGTGGTATATGAACAGAAGCTGGTGGTAAAGTGATATTGAGGGGAATAGAGGAACTATTTTGCATAAGGTCGGTTCAACCCTTTTTAAAGAGCTTAGCATTTCAGCAGTGAGGTGAAGGAGTAGGCCATGGAAAGTTTCAAGGAAAGAGACTTGCAGGCAAAGAAAACAATCACGAGAAAGCTACTATTGTAGAATAAGCTTAAGATATGACCTATGTTTTAAAAAGATTACTGCACCACCAATTCACCCGTGAACCATCACCATAATATTAGTTTTCAGTAAAATGACCTGGAGAACTAGTATTTTCAAACAATCCTCTCAATGAACGAGTAAAAATAATACCTTTTAAGCTACTGAGTCAGCTAAAAAAAAAATATGAAAGGCCAAAGGTCCAAGTGGAAAAAACACAAAATTCAACTTCTTCAGCTTAAGGATAATAGAGACTAAGTGAGCTCTAATTTAGAAACACAAAGGCAGACATTAGAAATGCTACCAGTTCACAAAACAGAAACAAAGAACTAAGTTGGGATGAGCAACAAATGTTTTAGGAGCAAGATTCTTCACAGACTAACAATCTCAACATAAGATCCTAATTGTTCCAGTTTCACAGACAGAAGTCTTCAAAGGCTCTACTGACCTAAATGGTAAAGCCCAGAAAAGGAGCTTCTATTAAGTTTCTCTTTGAACAAGGATCCTAGGGTCTAAATCTTTCATCCTGGTGCATGTATCCTTTCGGATTAGTGTTTTTGTATCCTTTGGGTAAATTCCCAAAAGTGGGATTGCTGGGTCGTATGGAAGCTCCATGTTTAGCAGTTTGAGGAATCGCCATACAGCTTTCCATAGTGGTTGGACCAGTTCACATTCCCACCAGCAGTGTAGAAGAGTTCCTTTTTCTCCACATCCTTTCCAGCATT
>PVIJ01017038.1:0-30773 GCA_004024925.1 Scalopus aquaticus | reverse complement strand
CCTATGCCACTCTTGCTGTGAAATTGAAGTGCATGTAGAAAAAACCTTTTACTATATGAAACTTTACAACACTTGTGAAAACAATTCAATTTGGTTTATGCACAGTGTAATATTTCTCCAGGTATCATCCAAAATTCCCCACAGACAAGGCTTTCGTCCTCATTAGGTGTTTGCCACAGCCTAACCATATGGGACTATTCTCTATTAAATTGCTGCCAGGATTTTACATTGTTACCTCCACTTTCTAGAACGTATTCTCTACTAATGTTATTGAAATCAATTTCTACTTCATACAGATGTTTTTTGCAACCGTAATTAAAGTTTTTCTTCCACGAATTGAGTCCTCTTAAGAAAATGATTGCGGTTACCTGTTTTGTGTATTACTATTTTAACATTATTGCTTCCTGAATTTGTATTCCTTTTTGATTTCATCCCACACCCAACCATGGTATCCCTCTCCCTTCCTTCTACCTCCCTCCACCAATAAAGCAATACACTATTACAATGTGGGTTTATACTAATATATCCCAAGAGAGTCGAGGACTGGTGAAAACTGGACTAAATTTTCTTTTTAAGGTCAAGGGTGTTTGGCCTCTTCTTTATTTGCATGGGCTCTATATGAAGATAGTGACAAAACTGAACTTCTAGTGTTGATAAGCAAGTAAGATAGATTTGATAGTAGGACATACTGGCAGAACTGGATTTAATAATCTGGCTTGGATCATTAACTATAACTTACTTTAGCAACCACTTCCACTAATTTCTATTAATAATATATCCTAAACTTTGGTTCAGAGCAGAATCATTATCTTTGCCATGTTGTGAGTTGAAGTTCTATAACTTTGCAAGTGTTCTAACTTCATCTGTTCAACTCACCATGATTTTATAGGATTAAGTGGACAGTTGCCCAGAGTGAAAATTATTCAGGTCATTCAAACATGCACAGTGAAATAGGATGCTATGCATAAAATATAACAAAAACTCCAAAATGGTCAATGGGAAATGACTAGAAATAAAGGCTTTCAAGAGGTGGCATCTTTTAGCTATATTTGCAAATACTGTGAGATTTAAGCCACTAAGGAAACTGCAAGCTTGATTAAATTTTGTAATATCCTCACAAATTTTTTTCCTGTATTGATGCAGTGGTGGCTTTTGTTCCTTCCATATTTATAAATAAAACACTTTTTTGAGTGTTTCTAACCCTACAAATCTACTTGGTGTGAAATCAGGAGGTTGGAACATTTAATGATTTTGATTTTAAGCATATGGCAATTGAGAGTTTCATTTGAAGAAATTTTCAGTGGATCAAAAAGATTCTGTAATTAGTGTGCAGTACCTAATGCTTTGGTACTGTTTTGAGGACCAATGCTAAAAGTGGATTTTGTTCTTGAACAGTGTCCCAGTAGATTTTGCGTTTGTTGGCTTTGAGGTCTTTTTGTTTTTTAAGGTTTCTTCTAATGTTGAGAAATGTGACCTTTTTTAAAATGGAACAAAATCCTAGAAGAATTAAAATTGTAGATTGAATAGTAATCTAAGTTGATCATAGTGTGTATGATAAGAGGAGAGAGATTTTTGCTGCCATACTCTCTCTCTTCATAGTGTTGGACTCAAATCAGTTGAAATGTATTTCTGTACCACAACTTAAGCTCAATAAAAGTTTGCTTAATTCATTTCTAGTGCCTAGATAGATGCCTTTTACATATTTTTTTGTTTATAGTTTGCTTTCTCATGAGTGTTGAATTTTGTTAATGTCCCACACACTTGCATCCAGTGAAAAATCATTTGTCTCCTTTATTCTCTTAAGATACTATTCCTGTTCAGTAGTGGAACCTTGCAACTGAAACAATCCCCCAAACATTAGGGACAGTAATTTTGCCCAGATTTGTGCAAGTAGAAATGATATAGTCCATATTTAAATTCTGGGCAATTTTTTAATCACCATGTGATCGCTAACCTAAACCTTTTTCTAAAACTTGAGTTTATCCTCCCTTTTACATCTACCTAAAATTTTGGAATTGTTTTATAGTTTTGCATATTTGCTTCATTTGACTTCAGCCTTCTTTAGTAGTGAGGGAAGTTGAGATGAACCCTCGAGATTAGGAAAGCCTCCATAATGTCCTTGACCCTAGTGCTCCAAGCAGGTTCTCCCACTCACCCCTTCCCCCTGACAGCTTTGGTTGAAGTTCATTCTGCAAAATAAGGAGAAATAATGAAATCCACTGCTGATGAGGTTTTATGGAAACACACAAAATTAAGTGCTGATAGCCTGGAAAATAGTTCCTATGGAGAAGAATATGGCAATTCATTGAAGTTTTTTCAGAACATACATATAGTCTCAGTATACAAAGGCACCAGTAGAAACATGGATAACCAAAATTAAGGTCTAGAAATTAAAGGTGCTAGTTAATGTAGTAATGTCTATGCAATTAAGTTGTGATGGGAAATCTTCACTACAATTAAAACTAGGTAAAACAATGTAATTAGTTAAAAGCAGTAAGGCTCAAATGAAAGTTATAGTGCTAGATACTGGGAATATGAAGATCAGTCATAATCACTACCCCTTTAAGGATCTCTAAAGAGGAAGTAGACACAAAAACTTTTGCCTAGAAAGGTTGAGAACTAACTTTCTGTGAACTAACACAGGCTGTAGGAATCCAGTAAATTATAAGCAAAGCTAAAACATTCAAAAGTGGGGTGAATTGTTCGCTGAAGAAATTGCCAAGAGTCCCATTTGAGTGGAGGTGCTGAGTATGGGGGGAGCAGGCTAAGTGATCAAGATTGTGGTGGTGGGCCAGTGCTAAACTTAGATTTTATTCCCCCATACCCTTGCCCTTAGGAATGATGGTGCAGATTCGGTTACCCAGGAGTATTTACTGGCAGCTCACACCTGAGTCTTCTAAAAATTGTTCTCAGCTGAAGATTTTTGTATTACTGAATTTTTTTTGGTGGGGGGGGGGTGTGCATTTTTTTTTTTAAAGATTCATTTATGCATACAAGCTGGGGTACAGGCCAGAGGTGTGGGGCAGCGAGAGGGTTCACCAGAGAAAGGGGGGAGCAGAACAGGCAGATCAGAAATACACTGCTGAGGGGAGCAGCGGGCAAGGCAGGAGAGGTTTGCCGAGCCATGTGGGAATCTCCCTGGCCAGGCGTCAAACTCGAGTAGCCCCTGCCAAGAGCACAGCACAGCACTTAACCACTGCGCCACCAGGGAGGCCCCGGGGTGGGGGTGGGGGTGCATTTTTAAAGGTGCAGTAAAAGATCCTGAAGGAATTTAAATGGGTTTTATAAAGTAATGGATTACATAAAGTCATGCTGGATGCTAGGAGGAGAGCTGTTAGACTATGGCCAGAGTAGTGAAAGACATGCTAAGGCTAACATGAATTCACCTACTTGACTGGCCTGGTACTGACAACCTGGCAACCACTAGAGGATGGGGTAGGATGAAGGTAAGTCTGCTTTTGTGTATGTTGATTTTAATGAGCCAAAACATGAATAAGAAAAATTTGTTATGTTGGGGTTGTGAGCTTAAGGGCACATAAACAAGAACTTGTAAGTTTTTGTATAACTGTCTTAAATAGTTTTTTGTTTTTAATTTTTTTTTTTATGTCATTGTGTATTCCCCGTAAAATTCTCACCAATAATTTAATGAATTGCTTAACAGGTTAAGCCCGTGTACCTGAAGGGGACTGGTTAAATAATCTGCACTTTAAAATATATTGAAACGGTCAAAATAGCTATATTGTTATGGTAACATTTTACATGTTAAGCTAGATAAAGCAAGTTAAAGAACAATAATGATTGATTTGTTTTAAACAGATAAATGTAGGCATTTATACCTATCCACAGAAATGAGTAATACACCCTCAACACTATCATCTTGGTGATGTAATTCTGCTGGTGCTTTGGCTAATCACTACAATGAACTTGGAGTAGCAAATAATGAAAAAATACTGCTGGTTAGCCACCTACCATAGTGATACATTCAGGGACTGAATGAATTAGAAAACGTAGCCCACTGAACAAATCCTGGGGAGTATGCTGAACTGATACACTGGGTTTTAGCCCCAATACAGAAATCAAAGTAAAAGACCAGGTAAGTTCAAGAATAAGCCAGTGGAGGCCTCCCTGGTGGCACAGGGGTTAAAGTCTCTGCTATCAAGCTATCACCAACCACTGTGGTTCAGTACAGAGTTAACCCTCATGGTGCAGCAGACTTCTGTCTTGCCCACTGCTCCCCTCCCAGTGTATTTCAGTCAGTCCACCTGTTCTGCTCCCCACTCTGTCTCTGGTGAATCCTCTCACCACCACCCTGCACCTCTGGCCTATACCCCAGTTCTTGTATACATTAGTAAAAATCTTTTTTAAAAAAAGTAAGCCAGTGGCATTCATATATTCAGAAAGGCTAGCTCAGGAGTCACAGGGCATTTTCTATGGAACTTGGAGAAAAGGGTCCTAAGGAACTGTATCAGAATTTTTCCCCCTTCCCCACACTCTGGTATATCAGATTTTTTAAAATGTATTTTATATATTTATGCATACAAGAGCTGGGGTATAGGCGAGAGGTGTGGGGTGATGGTAGTGAAAGGATTCACCAGAGACAGTGGGGAGCAAATCAGGCAGATTAACTGAAATACACTGCTGAGGGGAGCAGTGGGCGAAGCAGGAGAGGTAGGCTGCACCATGTGGGTCAGCTCCCTGGCCAGTGATTGAACTCATGATGCAGTGGGTTGCTGATAGTGTCATACATAGCAAATTTCTGACGCACAGCACTAGTTTATTTCTAGTCTGTCAAAGACTAGATTTTTGTAAATTGTAGTATGTCAATTACTATGAAAAATTTTTAAAAGGCATAAAAATACTCATGTTTCAACCACCTTACATGTAAATGGCTTAAATTCACCAGCAAAAGGTATAGCATGGTTGAATTTCAAAACAGTGCAACCATTTATTTACGCAGGAAACCATTCTTACCGACATAAACAAGCATGGATTTGAAATTGCGTCTTGTGGGGAATAAAACAAGGATGCCCACTGTCACCACTTCTGTTTAATTTGGTATTGAGAGGTGTTAGCCAGAGCTATCTGTCACTACTCGGAAATAAAAGGAATCTGGATTAGGAAAGGAGTTAAATCATTTGCATATAAGACGACATAGAGAAAAAAACCTAAAAGCTATTAGAAACATGAAGACAGCAAAGTGGCAGGTTACAGAATATGTTGCATTTTTACATACAATGAACTGAAGGCAGTCGTTCCCAATAGCTTCAAAAACAAATGCTTAGGAATTAATGAAGGAAGTACGGGACTAATTCAACCAAAACTATAGCATATTATTAAAGGGTTTATATACAGACGACATGAAAAGATACTTCATATTTATGAGGAATAATCAAAATGACTAATACTGTAAGTGATCAAAATTGTACACAATCTCCATTTAAAGTAACAAAAAAAAATTTGAAATTTACATGGAACCACAAAAGGCCACCAATAGCAAAAGCAATACTGAGAAAAAACTGGCATATTACTTGATTTTATACTACAGTACAATAGTAATTAAAGCAACATGGGAATAAGGGAATACATGGATCAATGGAACAGAACTGAAGGTCAAAAATAAATCCTTACATATGACAGTCATGGCCAGACAAATGTGGAAAGGAGTCTTAACAAAATGGTGCTGGGAAAACTGGAAAGCCATATGTAAAAGAATGGGTTTTGATCTTTTAACTCCATACACAAAAATTCCAAATGGATTAAAGATTTAGATATAAGATCTGAAACACATATAATAGAAGAAAACATTGTATGTTTCATGACATCAATATTAAAGATGTTTGGAGAATATCTTTACAAGGGAAACAAAAATAAATGGAATTACCTCAAATAAAAAAACACACACACACCCCAAAGAAAAGATATAAAAAGACATCCTGAATGTGAGAAAATACAGATTGCACAAAGGGGTTAGTATCCAAAAAGTAAAAAAAAAAATTGTACAGTTTATCAGTAAAGAAATAACACAATTTATGTGAATAAACAATTCACCGAGAAGGATATCCAGAATCCTGCAGATACATGGAAAAATGTTCATCACTTATAAAGGAAAGACAGGTCAAAACCACAATGAGATACCATCTCATACCCATGAGAATGGTACATATTAAAAAGACCCAGCAAGTGCTGGTGATCATGTGGATAAAGATAAAGAAAAACCCTATCACACTGTTGGTGGGGATGTAAACTGGTGCAGTAATTATGGAAAGTGATCTGGACGTACCTTAAACTAAAAATGGAAGTACCATGTGACCCAGCAATCCCACGCCCGGGCATCTATCCAAAAAACATGAAACCATTGACTCAAAAGATATGCCCCACAATGTTTACTACAGCAATGTTTACAATAGCTAAGATACAGAAACAACCTAGGTGTCCACTGATAGAGAACTGGATCAAGAAGATGGAGTGTATCCACACTATGGAATACTATTCAGCCATGAGGAAAGATGAAATGCTGCCATTTACAACAAAATGGAAGGAGTTGGAGGAAATATGTATAGTAAAACAAGACAGATAACAAAGACGTGGATATTTATATACTAGGGAAGTTGACACAGCAAAAATACCTACAAAAATCACTAAGTTAAGTGAGGTTTCTGAGGTTAAGAGAGAAAAGGGGTTAAAGGAATATAAGGGATGGGGGCAGGCATCAGTAAAATCCCAGACCATTCAACTAAGAAATAGGGAATATTTTACTGAAGAGACATAAGCACATGAAAAAAGATAAGTAAAGAAGGGGCCTTCCTGATGGCACAAGGGGTTAAGTCTCAGCACTATGAAGCTATTAGCAGCCACTGCAGCACTAGTTCAATCCCCAGCCAGGGAGCTAACCCACATGGTGCCACAGACCTCTTCTGTCTCCCCTCAGCAGTGTATTTCAGTAGATCCGCCTGTTATGCTCCCCACTGTCTCTGATGAATCCTCTCACTCCCCTGCACCTCTGGCCTACACCCCAGCTCTTATATGCATAAATAAATAAATACTTTTTTAAAAAAGATAAGTAAATAAGATATAGCCTGATTCTTTTTTTTTTTCAGCCTGATTTTTTTTTTAAAGATTTATTTATTTGTGCATACAAGCTGGGGTACAGGCCAGAGGCATGGGAAGGTGAGAGGTTTCACCAGAGACAGAGTGGGGAGCAGAACAGGCAGATTGACTGAAATACACTGCTGAGGGGAGCAGTGGTCAAGACAGGAGAGGTCTGCTGTGCCATGTGGGAATCTCCCCGGCCAGGTGTGGAACTCACGTCACCGCTGCCGACAGCTCCACGGTTCAGCACCCAACCGCTGCACCACTGGGGAGGCTTGATTTTTTTTTTCAATAAATAAATTCAGCAGACAAAACTACACTGCCAAATGATGATGAAAATCTGTTAGTGTTTGCCCTTAGTTTCTGTACTGAATTTCTTGCAAATAGGTAACATTTTAGGGCTGGTACAAGACAGCAGACACTGTAACATTGATCTAGAACTTTATGTTCTTCAGAATGTAGAAAAGACAGATATTTTCCTATCTTTGGAAGTCATGCCATCCTGATAAAGAAGCAGAGATTCAAATGGCACCTGGGGCCAAATGGTATCCCCAATACACAGTTCATTCGTGCCTCCGGTTGCTTACTATGAAAACATTTGAGTGGTGGTGCTATCTGTCCTCAGAAAATAGCACTGCTGAGACTGAATAACTGTAATTTTAGAAGTCTTTATAAAAGATGTCATTAAAGTATATATGATATAAAGAAAGGTGACAATCGTCACTTCCAAGAAAACAAACATTCTTAGTGTAGATCATCCCAGCTAAAATAATCATTATTACTAGGTCAGGACAAGGATGCACATGGACATACTAGAACTTGATTAAAGCAGTTGCTTCACATTCTAACCTCTTTCACATTCAAGTAAGATCAGTAAGTCCCTAGTCCAGCCCTAGAGCAAATTTGATCAATTCTTTTCTTGCCATGTTGTTAGGTCAATTTAGGATTCTTCTGTGAGAAACATTACATTTTCTAAATGGCACTATGATTTTGATGTACTATTGCTATCAAGTGTTGTAAACAAAAGGAAGCCTCTCCATTCAGAAGAATGAGCTAGAGAGTGATACTGAGGACCAATTTGGAAGTACTGGAAGGAACTTAAGAGTCTCACTGCAAAAAGTTTGTCAAAATAAATTAATTCACCACTAAATAAACTGCTTTGTGAGTTATCATAATGATATTTCTAAGTTGCTTTTACTTATATGGTACAGTCTCAAGTTCTACTATGTCTGAATGCCTCAAAAACACCTTTCCCTTTGGCTGCTCTTGGAACTACCAAACAGTTGTCACTGTTAGTAACACTTTGCATTCTACACTTAGGATACTAATTTTTTAAAGTCAGAAATTTTAATTATCCATAAATAATTATTGAAGTGCAAGACAGTGAAAAAGAATGAAAAGTATAAAATCCTGTGCTGAAAATTTTCCAATATTTCCCCATTTCTCTTTTTCAAGCCAATCAGTACAACGGGTGATGGGGCTCTGTAAGATCTGTCTCCTACCTCTCTAACCTCATCAACTTTCCCTTTGTCACCCCTCTGCAGTAGTACAGCCTCCTTCCCAGGCACTCTCAGGACCTTTACATGAACTATACCCTGGAATGTTCTTCCTTTAGATTACATACATAGCTCATTCCCTTAGCAACCTTTTTTTTTAATTGAGGTAACATTGGCTACAACACTATATGATTCAGAGGTAAAGGATCACACCCCTTCAGAGTATGTCAACACCTCACCAACCTTTTTATTTGGTATTTGTTTAAATACCTCAAAACCTGCTACTTTGACCTTCCAATTTAAATCATAACTTGATCCCAAAACAATTCTAATATCCTTAACTCTTTTCTTGTTTGTTTTTTTCCCATTCGACAGGAAGTAATTTATCATGTTTATTATTTGCTGTCTAGCTGCTTCTACTAGAATATAAAATTTGCAGCAGGGGTTTATGTCTGTAATTGATTATTTCCCAAATGTAGAGAGAGGCTCCTAAGAGGGTCTCCAATGATTCCACATCGATAGGGCTGATTTACAGAGCCAGTAGGTAATGTAGAAATTACAGAGTATGACTCCCCAAGACAGGTCATGAAAAGCATCGTGGATATAAATGCTCCAGACCCAGCCATGCCTTTAGATGATTGCACTCCTAGACAATATCTTACCACAACCTCATGACACCCAACCCAGAATCACCTAGGTAAGCTGCTCCCAGATTTGAGACTTACAAAGATTGTAAGAAAGTTTATTGTTTTAAACTGCTAAATTTGAGGACAGTTTCACAGTGAAAGATAATTAACGTACCAAGTATCCAGAACTATGTATCTGTCACATTTTAACTAATAAATACAAGAAGCAGGAAGGAACAAAACGTCCAAAGGTAACCTGATTTTCACCAATATTAGCCAGGATTGTTGTCACTTAACAGAAAACAATGTGGTCTTTCAAGAAAATAGATATTAAGTAGGCAATGTTAAGGAAGAGAAAATGAGGAATGGATGGAACAAAGAATACTACTTAATGAGAGGAAAGCTATTCTGAATCCACGCCCATCTTTTATTGCCAAACATGTCTTAAACTCAACAGTGCTTTGTGTGGCATGCTGATCAAATTTTGAGCATTAACAAAGTAGTTTAGGGTACCATCACTGCCATTTTGTCTATACAATACAGATAACATTTCTTTTCTAAAAGTTGGAAACAAACCTCTATTTTTGGCCAAGACGATGTAATAAGGAAAGGATTTAGCCTCTACTCAAAAAAATGAAAAAAAACTGAGTGATATATACATATAAAATACAGAAATTAAAGGTGAACAACCAGCTATAAAAATAAGAGAACTCCAATGGAAGGGATATATGCAGGTAAACAATCATCCTAGTGTGCTATGCGAGAAGACGTCAGGCTGCAGACACAAAATGGATGGACTCATTGTTCCAAGTATATCTATAGATGACAAGCACAACAAACAAAATTTTCTTAAAATCAGTGATTTAAAAGATCTTTTAAAAAACAGGGGTTAGGGGAGTCCTCCCTGGTGGCAAAGTGGTTAAAGTCTCAGCACTATCAAGCTATTGCCAGCCACTTCTGCATGAGTTTGATCCCTGGCCAGCTAGCTAACCTACATATGGTGCAGCAGACCTTTCCTATCTCACCCAGTGCTCCCCTCAGCAGTGTATTTCAGTAGATCTGCCTGTTCGGCTCCACACTCTTATCTCTGAGAATCTGTAACCGGCTGAGTCCAAAGTCCGGTAAAGATAGTGCCCCCTGGAGGGGTTTGCTGTTGAAAATGAATAACCCCAGGAAAAATGCTAAGTTTGCATTTTGGGGCGGGGTTTCTGATGAAAAATAAAAGGGACTGAAGAAGGAGATTCAGTCACCATGATGTAGGAAAAGAAGAAGAAGTCGCCATGATGTAGGAATGAAAGAGGCAGTTGCCATGCTGAAGGAATAGAAGAGGTGTTACCATAATGTAGGAAAAGAAGAAACGTTTTTGAATCTTCAGTGACTTTGGGGCCAGCGACTTTGGAGGCTTTGCAAGTAGCCAAGCGATGGAAACTGCTCCCAGTTTTGTCTTTACTGCAGGCAAAGGAAGAAGGCAGAAGTGGGCACCTTCCTAAAATGCATGAGTGCAGTCTGATGGGCCGTCTGGCCACTGTAGTTGCTGTTTGCAGTGTTGTTGGCCTGGTGCTGTGCTGGGGCACAACGGCAGTTTCGGGAACATCTCCAGTTGTGTTTTGTGTCATTCTCGTGAGTTGGACCCTGGCCTACAGTCTAATTGCGCGTCTGCAGAAGAAGGAAGACGCCATTTTGGAATCGTGGCCTATTGTTTGAAAGAGGAGCTCCACATCAGCAGTGGTGGAAAGATGCCATCTTTGTTACTTTTCTGGGACTTAAAGGACTGGACATTGCTTTAAGCAAGGTAAACGGCTGTATGTTGACTTTAGTAATTCTTTGCTTTTTCCTGCTAAATAAATCCCATTGTTATCGTCCCCTAAGTCTGAGTAGTCTTGCAATTGTGTGCGCAGGTGCAGAACCAATATAGTGACCAGTAAGCAATTTGGGGCACTGCCCTTGGCAACTTTAAAGCCCCATTTTTTCCTGTATCAAATCCTCTCACCCTCTGCACCTCTGGACTACACCCCATTTCTTATATGCATAAATAAATAAAAATAAATATTTTTAAAATATTAAAATAAAATCGGGCGTGGTGATAGGGGAGGAAGATTTATTACTTTCAGAGAAATGAAGATAAAGATGATAGCAGATAACTTGTCAGACACAATGCCAGCCAGTAGACAGTGGAGCACGTTATACACTTTTTAGCACGTGCAGTTTATTGTTATCAGTGATATTTCAATGAAGCTGTTTTGAAACCCTGAAAGTTAAAATATCTTCAAGAAAACTAAATTTTAAACCATGATTTCACCAAATTGGCTACCTTATGTCTGTGAAAGGATAAGGGGTTTCTGATGCAAATTTTATTTGGGATGGAGTGGATAGATTCAGATTTAAAATATAGTAAAATACAGTACAAGCTGTCACACAGGGTTCGTTGGTTCTACAAGAAAGCACAAAAACCCTGAAGCCTATGGGTGGAGGTTACTACTACCTGAACCTGTTTCAACAGAGTGTCTATTGTATGAAGTGAAACTGCCTTAGGCATTTTTTTAAACCTTATCTAGAGAATTTTGATAGCTGAGGAGTTTTTCCCACATTAGCCAAAGGCCAAAATATTTCAATCTCCTTATTTTCAAAAACACCAAGATTTTTGTTGGTTCCCCTATACCAAACACATACATACACTTTGATTGTTAAATCTGGTAAAATTTACAACATGGAGAAAGCTCACTAGTATGTAAAACTTTAAATAGTTGTGAGTTTTTTTTCTTTATAAAACTTGCACTCTTAGGTTTCTGCTTACTATTTTTCAAAATTTTTTTTAATTAGTACTTATCCAAAATGTACTAAATAACTGAATTAATTAAAATGCAAGTGATATCAAAGAATGTAAAGTGAAGTCACTCCTACTTCTGTATCCAACCTACCTAAATCCCCTCCCCAGGGGCAAGCAGTTTTGCAAGTTTCTTGTACTTGTATGAACCACCAGAAAGCCTACCCATATGCAGGCAAATACATACACACACACACATACATATATATGTGTGTGCCTTAGTGCATAAGTTTTAGCAACTCAGTTTTTAAAAAATAATTATAACTCCTAAATAGAGAGCACAATCATGTTAAAATTCAATTTTGCAATTTCCCTCCTATCCTTGCCTCTGCGTCCATCTGGTTTCCCTCTAAACAACCAGTATTACCAGTTTTATGTTTCCACCTAAACACAGTCTCTATATATGTAACCAGGATTTTTACTAATAACGGAATCTTGCTCCTTAAGTGCATGACTTTGCCTATTTGGCTCACTGGTTCTTCCCCAGCAGGTAACACAGTTCCTGGTACATAAGTGCTCAATAAATATTTTTGGAATGAAATAATAAAAAGACAGACCTCATCCTTATCTCCCTAGTCGTTCTCTACATTTTTCAAATATATTAGCAAATCTGATTGATTGTCCATTGGGCTGTATTATCCTTTTCTCACTTTTTCTGTGATCACAGTCCAAATTCAGGGTCTAATCACTATATGCCTCAGACTACTACAACTTCCTAAGGACTATCCCAGCTACCTGTCACATGGTAAATAGCACTACAGAAAGAAAGCTGTTATGAAATATCATATAATGGGTAGGAACACCAGGTTTAGAGTCAAAATGCCTAAGTTCATATTCCAGTCCTGCTATTTAGAAGCAATGGGACCTTGGGAAAAACTTTAATAGATTTTTGCCTCAGTTTCCTTACCTGTACAATAGAGATAAGAGTGCCTCCTTCATAGGGTTGTTGTGAGATTAAATGGGCTGATATATGCACTGGGTGTATAGTTATCATTCAATAAAAGTTAGCTATTATTGGGCCTCCCTGGTGGTGTAGCGGTTAAGCGCTGTGCTGTGGAGCTGTCGCAGTGGAGACGCAAGTTCGAAGCCCAGCTGGGGAGATTCCACTGGACACGGCAGACCTCTCCTGCCTCGCCCACTGCTCCCCTCAGCAGTGTATTTCCATCGATCTGCCTGTCCTGCTCCCCACTCTGTCTCTGATGAACCCTCTTGCCACCTCACGCCTCTGGCCTGTACCTCAGCTTGTATGCATGAATAAGTCTTTAAAAAAAGTCAGCTATTGGGGCCTCCCTGGTGGCGCAGCGGTTAAGCGCTGCACTGTGGAGCTGTCGGCAGCAGCGATGCGAGTTCGACGCCCAGCCGGGGAGAATCCCACATGGTGCGGCAGACCTCTCCTGCCTCGCCCGGTGCTCCCCTCAGCAGTGTATTTCTGATCTGCCTGTTCTGCTCCCCACTCTGTCTCTGGTGAAGCCTCTCACCACTCCACACCTCTGGCCTGTACCCCAGCTGCATGTATAAATAAATAAATCTTTAAAAAAAAAAGTCAGCTATTATTATAGCACAATTCATCCTCCTTAAGCACTGTTTTGAATATATTATATGTCCCTTTTCACAAACCTTTAAATCCAACTCTTCACAGAAATTGCATATTATTTGCATTGAACCTTGAGATCTCTTACCAATTTACTGCCTCCTTTTTAAACCAGTTTCTTAACCTGCTGTGGAGTGTAAGCTCCACTACAGTAACTCAGCTGACCATGTATACTCATAGAGTGAACACATTTGCCTCAGTATTACATGTAGCACCATCTCTCCTTCCTAGCAACAATTTTATCTTGTTTTTTCTCCCTATTTTCCTTCTCCCTTCTTTCTGCCACTCTCCTACCATCAGACCTCCTTCTTTGATGCCTTCTGACTCTGAGTATAGTAATACAACTATTTATTTATAACACACTACATTTGTATTTCTATACTACATAATTTTCAATTCTGGGTACCCAGATTAGCCCATTAAATTAGACTATTCTCAAAGCTGCTGACTCTTCTTTTGTTACTCTTTGTACAATATGTTCACAATTAACTCATGGAAAAATTTTTTTTTATTTTTCTCCCTCTCTTTTTTCAAGCATTTGATCCTCTTCCAAAATCTAGCTTCCCGGAAAACTAAGACAATAAAATACAGAGAAAGCAATGCTTGGGTATGAGCAGAGACAGGCTGCAGGGGCCCTGAGGGAGGTCTGGACCAAGGAGCAAGGGAGCAAAGCTGCCACTCCCAGAGCACTTTTCTCCTAAGAAAACACAAGGCTGGATCTGTCAGCTGATCTGAACCCTAACAGTAAGTCACATATTGTTGATCAAAACGATCATCATCAAGTTATTTACTAATTGCCTTCCTTGTTGAATGTACCAAGTTTACAGGACAAAATGAGACATTGAACTCTTCTGCCCTGTAACAAACTAAAAGCTAATGTGATGGTAATCCCAGTAAGCTACTCTATATATGCGAAACCACCCAAGGGTGCAAACAATAAGAGGAAGCCATCGTGGGGGTTGTATAACAACCAATTAGTGCTTTGGAGAAAAGGAAAATCTGACTAAGCCCTAGAGAAAGGGTAAAATGCTTAATGTACATAAGGAAAAGCAAATATTGTAGGTGGTAGATACTATATAAATATTATATTCTATATATATACTATATACATACTATATATACTATAGTGTATAGTATATACTATATATACTATATATATACTATATATTCTTCAATGTGAGATGCCATTTTTTAGTATATGTACCTTTTTGAGTCATTGATTTGCTCCCTAGTTTACATAACTGTATAAATTCAGTGAAATGCCTTTTAACAACTAGGTTTCATTATTACTTTATAGACAAAAATATTATTCAAATGGTGTGTAGAAAATATGTACTATCTCCAAAGTACTATGCAAGTTAGAGTGGGAGATGGACCTGAATAGGGTGCATGTGCTTGTCTGAGATGACAATGCAGTGGAGAGCACTGACATAAACACCTGACTGCTATGTGCCCAATGGAGGAAGCTCAGTGAGTTAAAACCCTGAGACAAGGACAAAGGTTTCCTGACCACCACACTGTTGTGAAATCTTTGTCTAGAACACAGCAAACCTCTTTAATGGCAAGCTCTGCCGAAATGTTTTGTTTGTGGATGGAATCAAGCACATAGTTTGGTGCTGCAGAAGCTCACTGACTACGGTACGAAATGGTGATAGTGGGGATAACTTTTATCCTCATCCTTATCCTAACTCACTGTTCTCATAGGAATTTTTTTCCAATTCCGTGTCTCAGTCACCAGATTTTTTTTTTTCTGAAAAAGGCTAAAGCAAATTGTGTAGAAGGGACCTTGGTATTATATAATCTGATCTTCTAATTTTATCAATGTGGCAGCTGACGTCTATTAAAGAACTTGCTTTAAGGTCATTAGACTTTTTCTTTCCCACTTAAATTTCATGTTGTGATTTGTAGTTTTTGGACATTTTCTACACTCCTATTATGAATATCTAGGGTAGGACATCCTTGACAGAAAGTTAATGCTGACAAAATTAAGTGCCCTTTCCACATCCCCACTAGTAGTATAATATTTTATTTAAATGTGAGTTGAAAAAGAACCTTTGTTAGTTCTCCACAGAGAACATCAATATTATCAGCCACAATAATACATAAGAAATTCTTAAAAATATTTTTATTAGTATAACTAATCCTTCCCCCAAGCTTCAACTTTAAATGACACCCAGTTGGATTTGGTAAAATACTTCTGGATATAAACACACGTGGTTTTAATGTTAGGACCATTAGAATTGAGGTTGTTTTGTTTCCCTAAGTCTGTCCTTTTTTGCCCTTATGTACTGAATCTTCACCTGAAAACTGGAATTTTGCAATAAATTGTTCCAATGCATCAAACATATATCAGTCTTTTATAAAGTGTAATCTTTTATACTTGACACCGAAGAAGACAGTAAAGCACAAGTGGTTCTATACTCTCAAACGGCTTATCAGATAGTGGGCAGTTTGCTATGGAACACAAGTTCACAAAAGATAAATAGATGCTGTTCACTTACCATAATGTGAGTCAAATATTTTTCCTTTTTCCTAAAGTGAATCTAAAGTTATGGTGTAGCTGGGGGTGGGGGGGTTGCCCTAGGGATTAAGTCTCAGCACTATCACCACGACCACCTGAGTTTGATTCCAGGCCAGGGAGCTAACTTACCCACATACGGTGCAGCAGACCTCTCCGCTCTCGCCCTCTGCTCCCCTCAGCAGTGTATCACAGTAGATCGGCCTGTTCTGCTCCCCCCTCTGACTCTGGCCAATCATCTCACCCCCTGCATCTCTGGCCTATACCCCAGTTCTTCTACACAGAAATAAATACAATTTTAAAAATAATAATAAAATAAAGTTATCAGAGGCTTTGGAGAAGCCACTGGTGATGCCCATTTGTATCCCCAGCTACCAGTAAATTCCAAATACAAAATTTCTGTGATGAAGCCCTTGTAGGGTAAACGAGAGAATTATCAGGTTTCTCCTCCCTCCCCTCAATGATGGACCTCTGCAGGCCTACGTGCATGCCTGATGGTGGCACCTGGAGTAGGGCGTGGGTATGTGTGAGTGGGCGCACCTGGGCCTGGAGAGACTCGACTTATAGTGGAAGAAGCAGCAGCAGCAGAGGCAGCAGCAGAGAACAGAGCGTGCAACAGAGAGACCGTGAGACACTGCTAGATAGCCTAGAAAGAGTGAAGATTCACGGGGGGCTGGGGGGCTTTTCAGCCTCCGCCCGCACCCTCACCCCCATTGCTTCCCCTGTACCTGGCTGTCTCTCTACAAGAGACCATTAAAAGCCTAAAAAGTCACCAAGGGCTCCAGAACTTCCTCCCTTTAGACCTGTTCGCACAGCTCCATGGAGAACCTGTGCTTCCTGTGTTTTCCAGCCTCTACAGCCCTCCATATAGAAGTTCTTTGGTACTGAAGCAAGCACCTCCCTCCTTAAAATAAACAACAAAAAGTACCCAAGTGTATGAGTTGACATCTGAGAAAATAAATATAAACAAAAAATAGTCTAAGAGAATCCAGTTAAGATGATACATTGTGCGGTACATGGCTCTTAGTAAAGCTGTCATTTTCAAAAAGAACAAGGTAAAACAAAAGAAGAAGATCCAATGACAACTCCTTAATCACATTCTTTTAAGTACTGGAAAGTTTTTGTTTAATATTGGATGCTCTTATTCTTTACTAGTTGCTATCCTGCATCATTCAACACACGAAAAGAAACATTATCTTTGTGGAAAAATCACAGCTTCATAAATCATAGTGCAATCTAATCAAACTGCATCATCAACTTTTAAATTTATTTCCACGTTCATGAACACATAACTGTATCATGTACCAGGGGTGCTTGATAAATAGTCAATGACACTAAATTTCTATAGAAGAGAGTACGTTAGTTGGGTTTGTTTGTTATTTGCTTTTTTTACTAGTAGTGTTTGACTATCAACACAAAAACAAAGTACAATTAATTTGTATTCATATTATATTTATCTTTAGACAATCAAAGCTACAGTGGCACCAGAAAGATGTCAGTAGCTTCACAAAATTAGACACTACTAAAACAGTAAGTCATAGTCAATTCATCTGATAAGAAACTAGTTTCACATTGGGGAGCACAGAATGATGAAGTTAAAACAAAGCTTTAGGCATCTTTAACATATTTTCCTCTTAAAAATGAGAAATAAGTGTGTTCCAAAGGTTTGTATTTAAAACCAGGAATAAAGGTCAAATGTTGCTAAAAAATATTGTTGCTATACAACTCTTCTTGCTTATAGAGATGGGCTTGCCTTGCACCAGCCATTTTGCTTTCTATTTATGCTGATATATATCAGCATACCCGAAGCTCCTGTGGCAGTTTTAAGTTGAGGGCAACTGTGTTAAATTGTCCACTGTCTCCTTAACATGAGCTTACCCAATCTCTATAGCTATTGCTGTTGTAAAAATCAGGATTGGTGTGGAGATCTGGACAGAATGTGTATTAAAGGCAACAAGTAAGAACATCCTCAATACTGCATGTATTCACTAAATGGGATAGATGTTAATGAATGTTAATATCATTTTGATCACAATGCAATACAAACAAGAAAGAGAAACTTCTTAAAGACTTATTTGACACCCTCCTATTTCATTTCAATGACAACAAAAATCAGCTAACACAGTAATAAAGCTACTGAAGATAAAATGGACTCCTTAGAGAGTTTAGAACGGATCATTTTAAATCTCTGATTTGATCATTTGATCCTTCATTTATAGGCAAATGCAATCTTATTTTAGATCATTTTCCACTCTGAAAAGAAAATGCTTCAGTGTATAAGGGGGAAAACAGGGTAAGAGAGAGGAAGAGAGAAATCTTTGTTGAGTTCAGTAACTCTCAAATGAGCAAAATATGACTATGTTTTATTCTTGAATCAACTGAAATGCCAACATACTTTAGTAAATATCTATTGAGCTAAAAGACTATATTAATTGTTCTTACAGCTAGATGTTTATCTTCCATTGTTCATGTCAGAAGGTTCTACAATTTGAACATGATGCTATCAACAATGATTAGTATCTATCTGAGTGGGTGTTGCTGCAAAGACCGATACTGGATTACTCTGTAGTTGCTGGGTGCGGTATATTTTTTCACTTAAGCATTAGGGTTAGAAGGGGATCACGTCTGCAACTTACTCTTAAATGTCTCAGAAAAAAGTATGCATAGAAATATGAATGTATAAATATATATATAAATATTATAATGTGAAGAGTCTTTGTACATTATAATGTTGGGGAGTCTTTGTGCTGTTTTTCAACTTTGTATATCTGAAATTATATTTTTAAACTGTAAGTAGAACTAAGGTGCATGGAAATAAAATATGCTTTTGATGAGTGACAAAAGAGTAGAATCATTTATAATTGAGATACAATTCATACATGATAAAAAAAACCCATTTAAAAAAAAGAATCAACTCAACAAAATATCAATTAAAATTATGATTCCAAATTATGAAGCATATACATTCATAGAAACTTTAAAAGTTTTTTACCTTATGTTTAACAGCAAAGCTTCTTTTACATTATCATTAGAGGAAATACTAAAAATTAATTCTTCATGTTTTATACAGTAGCTAGGTTGTCAAAAAAATACTGAAAAAGTAAAGCACTAATGGCATTTAAATGTTTGAACTTCAAACAAATTTCTCCAATTTTAGCCCTTTGTTAATAGCAAATTTAACTAAATTCCACAGGCTTTATTCCTGTTCCAATCACTTCCTCTTTGATCTTAAATAAGTTTCTTAACCTCTCCAGATCTAACTTCTTCATAAAATGTAAGGAGTTATATAAATTGTCTTAGAATTTCCTTCTTGCACTAACAGTCTATTGTAAATTCCTTCTTACAAACAGGGACATAGAAATTCTAATGTTAAGTAACTTTCCAGAAGTCACATGATAAGAAGAAAGCCTAATTTTAAAAGAGGCTATTAATCATATCCCGCCTGGATACACATTCGAACAAGGAGTCCATTGTCGAAAAACTGTCCTGAATTTCCCAGGCACAACTGCGGTCAAGGATCCATCCTCAAGTGATCAGTTGCCAAAGCTCATCTCACTCTATAAGAGCAGGGGAATGGGGAGTTACAAGCTCTCTGGTTTGGTCTTGGGAATGTTTTTCATCTATCAAAGGCTAGCAAATCTGGAGAGAGGAGTAGAAAGGAAGAAGACGCCCTGGAGTCAACATTATCTCCATAGAAACGTGGGACAAGAGATGACTTGGCCATAGGATTGTTGCTACAATAGGCTTTCTGTTATGTTACCTTCTGTAGCTACCCAAACACTTCCTGGTAAGGAGAAAATACATTAGACTCATTTGAATCCCTGACCTTTTTATATGATTTTAATTATGGAGAGCTGTACAAAAGATTAAGTACTGATGGCTAGCTAGCTCATCAGCTTGTAGTAAAAGATCTAGGCTTTCTTTGTGCAGGCTTATCCTAAAATAAGGCAATACCCTGGTATGCTGTGTCTACTTTTCTAAAATGGAAAAGGAGAAAAGATGAATTTTGTGGTTAGGTTGTCTGCAATAGATAGACTTTCTATAGAAATGTACTTTTTTGTTAGAAAGTGGATACTTAGAATTCTAATAATGGCAATGTATACATGGTATTTACATTGTCCAATCCTGTTCCAAGAACCTTACATATATTGACTCATTTAATCTTCAAAAAATCTCTTTGAGATAATAATACAGTTTTTCCCAGTCTGTAGAGAGGAAACTGAAGTACGGGGAGGTTAAATAGCACGTCCAGAACATACAGTTAGTAAGTAGTAAAGTTTGATGAACCCAGGCAGTCTAGTTTCAAGGTCCATTCTCCTAAGTCCTTAGCCTTATTTGCTAGTCCTACTTTGTACTTGTGATAATAGTGCTTCAATATATGAGCACATCAGAATCATCTGAGGCACTTATTAAAGTACAGGTCTTTGGTTCTTATGCATGCATGCACACACACACACACACACACACACACACACACACGGGGACTTAGGGAAAACACCACTGTTACTGACTTAGGGAAAGAAGACTTCTAAAGGGGGAACTATTTCTCTTTATAATTTATTTATGTCCTTATTTGTTAAGTGTCCACTGGAAACTCAGAACTATATTAATTTTAAAGCCTGTATGTGAAACTACTTCAGATATCAGATACTTGCCAAGAAGGAACCTTTACTTTTATTGCAAAGACTAAGTAATAACACATATTAATTCACCTTAATAATTAAAAGATCTGGGCCTCCCTGGTGGCGCAGCGGTTGGGCGCTGGGCTGTGGAGCTGTGGGCAGCAGCGATGCGAGTTCGACGCCCAGCCAGGGAGAGTCCCACATGGTGTGGCAGACCTCTCCTGCCTCGCCCGCTGTTCCCCTCAGCAGTGTATTTCTGATCTGCCTGTTCTGCTCCCCGCTCTGTCTCTGGTGAAGCCTCTCACCACTCCACACCTCTGGCCTGTACCCCAGCTGTATGTATAAATAAATAAATCTAAAAAAACAAAATTAAAAAAAAAATAAATAATTAAAAGATCACTTTTGAACAATTAACATATGTGAGTTTTTGGGTCAACTGACTTTACAGGGAAGAAATAATGTAAACAATGAATGACTAAGAGTAAAAAATGAGTGATCCCAATAAAAAGTATTTGGGAGGAGTGCCCAGTGCAGAGAGAGGCCACTCAATTGAATCATCTATAATGTAATTCTCAAAGTTTGGACTTAGAATGACATCTAAATTTGAGTTAAGTATTTCCCTTGAGTTCCTTTGAAATAAGTGAGTTTCATATTATTTAATTCACCCATCCATCCATTCATTCAGTAATCTTAATCAACCCACAACATAGCACACAGAAGTTTAAAATTAGCTTGAGAAAAAAATACACATACACAAACTATCAAATCAAAGCTGTATGTGAACAATATGAGTTAAAGTTGCATATGGAAATTTATAGGAAAAGTGGAGGAACTGGCAAAAGATAAATGCTCAGGGGCCTCCCTGGTGGCGTAGGGGTTAAGTCTCAGCACTATCACATCTATGGCCTGAGTTTGATCCCCAGTCAGGAAGCTGACCCACATATGGTGCAGCAGACCTCTCCTCTCTCACTCACTGCTCCCCTTAGCAGTGTATTTCAGTAAATTCACCTATTCTGCTCCCTATTTGACTCTGGTGAATCCTCTCCCCCTACCTCTGGCCTACACCCCAGTTTTTCTACGCCAAAAAAAAAAAGTTAAATGCTCAGTAAGAGTAGGTTGAATGAATGAATGTGAGGTTAGAGTAGGCTAATCAGGACAAGTTTCTTGAAGTGAGGCACATATTGAGCATGAACTGCGAAGGAGCTAAGCTCAGGCTAAAGGACCAAATGGCATTAGCAAAGACCCAGAGGTAAAAAGGAAAAAAGACAGGATGTAAAGTTTCAACAGATTGGGCTGGTTGGAACACAAGGGTTAGTTGGTGGGTAAGAAGGAAGAGTGTGAGGTTTGATAAGGTATGGTACATTCTGATACCAGTTAAACTGTCATAACAAATTAAAACATTTTGTAATACCCTAAATATAGCAGTTTTGTTCTTAGAACTTTGACTTCCTTTCTTGAAATGTATTGATAATAAAATGTTAATTCTGTAAGAGCAAGTTATTAAAATATGTAATCTTTTGAAAATTAGCTATAAGGTAACACCATCCACCTGATAAAGCAAAATAATATGGTATAGCAATGCCAGAGGTGGAAAAACCATTTCTTCTAACTCAATTCCTTTTATACCAGGTCAGATGTCAAGGATCCAGACAGGGTAGTGACCTAACAAGGGTTAGGCTGCTACCTCATTTGCCCACAGTTGTGTAATCTTTATGTCTACAATTCTACCTTAAAATGCGTGTTGCTTGTTTGAAGATCAATATGAAAAATGTGAAACATAAAATTAGAAAAAGAAAGGCTAATGAGGCCATAGAATATACAGAAGATGCTGAAAAGCAAAGGTGGGAAGTTTAAACCTGCATTGAGATAGTAACTAGAAGACATGAGAGAAGAGGCCTAAAGATATTCCAATTGAAAAACTAGCAGTATATTTCCCAGTGACTGCCTAAATAAAAAGATTAATAAAATAAATAAACAAACACACACAAAAAAAACCCCAGACCAAATATGAACCTGAGCATCAGACCTGATGTTTAAGTTTAGAAGTAGTTCAGTTGTTTAGGTGGAAACTTGAGCATTAAAATATATTTCATCAAAAAAGCAATTCTTTAAATGTAATTTGCAAGAGGAAAAAGTTCTGAAAGTTGGTTGCACAATAATGTGACTGTATTCAACACTACTGAACTGTACACATAAAAAATGGTTACATTGGTAAATTTAATTTTTAAAAAGAGAATAAAAAATAAGTGCCCATAATTTATTTAAAAGGACTTCTTTTTATTAACTTACAGTTTTGCTCAATCTACTTTGGAGTGTGGGTGCTTGTTATGTTTTAGGAACACAGCTTCACTCAGGTCACCTCAAGTGGTGGGAAGTCTATCTATTTTAAGAATACACATGACAATAAAGGAGATAAGAATATCACACAACCTAAGAATAGCACAATGATTGGGCTTCAGTTAGGAATTATGGTGATCATGGAACTGGACAAATTCATGCACACCTAGAGACTGGACTAGCTTGTCACTCCATGCTGCAGCTCTAATGCAGCGCCTGACCATAGTGTCACCATTCCCCTGTCTCTATGACGACCAGACAACTACCTCAGTGAGTTACAGCTTCTGCTTACTCATAATTCCAGCTTACTCATAGTCTCTTTATGACCAACTTCCAGTTTCTCTCCCCACAATCAACAGACTAATTACCTCTGTACATCCTAGTTCAAATCTTTGAAAGAAAGAAAAAAAATCTTGGACTGAGCGCTCAGTTTTCAACTTGGGTGTGCATCAGAATCACCGGGAAAGCTTGTTCAACCACAACTATTGGGTCTGATTTAGTGGTGGAGGTAGGGTTTGAGAATCTGCATTTGTAACAAAATCTCAGATATTGCTGACTACTACTTGAGAACCCCTAGCCTGGGTAATCATCCTTTCATCTGTTTGGACAGAGCAGATGTCCAGATACCATACTTTGAACTACGTCATGTCACCAATACTATACTGTTGAACTAATTCTCAGGCTCATAATTGGAGATTTTTTTTAAAAGTCTCCTGTCTCCTCATTTAAGCAAATCCTACTGCTTTTTAAAACTGGAATGTCTCTGATCTTTCCTTTTATTTTCTTCAGTCACTACCTTATTCCAGTATCTCATCTCCCCATACTTGAATGTCTACAGACACTTCCTGTTCCAACACATACTGCTGCCAAAGGACCAGTCCCACTGGTAGCTCCCAATGCCTGGTTCATTCATTGCCTTTGCCAGTGTCTTTAAGCTTTGCTATACATCTAAACTTTTGCTTCCAAGTCATAATAAATATTTGTTTTTTCATATTGATATTTCCCTTATACCATGACCTCTTACCTTTTCCCTTAAGGAATTCAGGACTGGGCTTTACGGGGAACAAACTGCACATTTTTAAAAAGCCTAACCTAGATCCTCCCCGGTGGCACAGCGGTTAAGCACTGAGCTATGGAGCTGTGGGCAGCGGCGAGGCAAGTTTGACTTCGGCCAGGGATATTTCCACAAGGATATTCCCCCCCTGTTCCCCCAGCAGTGTAATTCTGTCGCTCTGCCTGTTTTGCTCCCCACTCTGTCTCTGGTGAACCCTCTCGCCGCCCCATGCCTCTGGCCTGTACCCCAGCTTGTATGCATAAATAAATAAATCTTTAAAAAAATAATAAAAATAAATAAAAAACTAAGCTAAAGATGCAACAACAGCCCTTCTGCCCACCTGCGCCTATGGGGGTGTTTCTGTTCACTCACCTTCTCTCTTTGCAAAGCAGCAGAGGCAGCCCTCCTCCCAAGACTGACCTATGGAGGCCTCTCTCTCAGCAATCTTGTCCCTTTCTGCCCGTTTGTGTCTGTAGAAGTGTCCTTTATTCTTCTCTCCCTTTTAAAAAATAAACATTCTTTTTGGGGTATACAAAAATAAAAAAAGATGCGATTAAACTTAGGGTTTAACCTTTAAAGCCTAAATTCTGTGACTATTTCAACAACTACACACTAGCTCCACCTACTGTACTCCAAGGAACTGCAACTCAAGTGTCCAAAATCAAGCCTCAACATTTATCCCCTCTTTCTAGTTCCTCCTCAGATTTTTCTTTTAAAAAATCTCCCCCATTTAACCTGTCAACCAGGCTTTATTTGAAGTAGTTCAGATTTTTTTCTCTATCTTTTCCTCTTCTCTCTTTCCCTTATCCAACTCCATCTAACTAGATGCCTGTTTCCACATATTCTACCACACACCAGAGGAGCTGTTGAAACCTGGCATTTCTCCAACTGTGAATGTCATCATCAGATTCCACGCTGTCATTTGCTTTTGACCTAGACCACTATTTCTCAAAATTTTCCACAAAAGTATTTCTCACAGTAGAGAAAATGCAAAGGGTGGGAGGAGGGTACCCTTAGGGAACATGGTACTAAGCAATTTTGAAATCTTTCTCTATTATGCACTTTGGAAAAATTTTCGAAGTATATTCTTGTATCTTTAAAAAGTTATGCAGATTTTGCACACACACACACCTCCCCACCACCCATTTTTGTCTTAACATTAACAGAATTCTTTCAGTTACTTGTCAAAGAGCCAAATTGATGCTTTGGGAAATTTTCTATGTTTAATCAGGGGCCTGTGCCTTGTTTGAAAGGCACCCATGGAGGCACCAGCTGGTGTCTTTGCCCTCAGTTTATCTTACTTCACCTCTAGCTAAAACTTACTCCAACACCACTGCGTTGCTACAAACGACGTAAAGACTGCTTTCTTTCGAGTTCAAAATTAAAAAATGATCATTCCAATTTTGCTCCCCATACGAAATTATTGTTGGTGAACTGGGTTATTTCGGTATCTTCTCAGTATTGAATTGAATCTGATTGTTGGCAATTTGTTTATTTCTGTAGTCATCTAGCACAGTGGTTTTCAAAATATGTTCTCCTAAACAGAAGCCGTAGAATTAGCTGGGGTCTTGTTAGAAACGCAGATTTTTTTCTCCTGTCGTATGCCAGGCCCACTGAAAAAGAAACTCTGAGTATAGTGTTGGATAACCAGTGTCCTGAGGAGCCCTCCAGGTAATTCTGAACTTGGAGACCATTGGCCTAACGATTGGTTTTCAGATCTAAAACAGAGTAAGACATGGATTTTTTTTTTAAAGATTTATTTATTTATACATACAAGCTGGGATTACAGGCCATAGGCGTGGGGCGGCGATAGGGTTCACCAGAGACAGAGTGGGGAGCAGAACAGGCAGATCAGAAACACACTGCTGAGGGGAGCAGCGGGCGAGGCAGGAAAGGTCTGCCGCACCATGTGGGATTCTCCCGGGCTGGGCGTTGAACTCGCATTGCGCGCTGCCGACAGCTCCACAGCGCTGCGCTCAACCGCTGCGCCACCAGGGAGGCCCAAGACAGGGATTTTAAAAAGAGAGACAATGGAATATAAACTCTTGTTTAAATGTAACATGTTCATTTTTTTTTTATACATACAAGCTGGGGTACAGGCCAGAGGCGGGGGGCTGCGAGAGGGTTCACCAGAGACAGAGTGGGTAGCAGAACAGGCAGATCAGAAATACACTGCTGAGGGGAGCAGCGGGCAAGGCAGGAGAGGTCTACCGCGCCATGTAGGATTCTCCCCAGCCGGGCGTTGAACTCGCGTCGCCGCTGCCGACAGCTCCACAGTGCAGCGCTTAACCGCTGCGCCACCGGGGAGGCCCAACATGTTCATTTTTAAGACAAATTGTTAATAATCACTAATTCTTTTATTAGAATTCTGCTACTAAATACATTTTTCATATAGCCTCTGATTAATATAAAATACGTGTTGCAAAGGAAGAACAGATCAATTTTAAATTCATTTGTCTCCTCCTAGTGGCAGGCCTTTAAATAGGAGCCTAACGCCTCCTTTCATATTTTCAGAAAATATATTTCTAAATTTTTAAAATAACATTCTTCCTATTAACTACAATTAAAACCAACTGTCTCTCCTCACCAAATTACAATACAGATTTTTCTCACATAGCTTCAACTGTGGCTGCATAAAAACATAATTTGTCTCTTATATGGTTCTTTTTATTTTTTTATATATTGGATTTCATGAATTTTTTTAAAAATTTGTACATCAAAAGACACTCTCCACAGAGTGAAAAGACAACCCACAGAATAGGAGAAAATATTTGCAAATCATATATCTAGTAAAGGATTAACAATCAGAATATTATATGACTCTTTTTAATCTGACTTGTAAGATTTCCCACATTTTGTTACCCTCAACTTCTTAGCAGGAGAACCTCATTACTTAGAACACTTTGAAGTGAATTTTCTTCCTTTATAGGATTTCAACAACACCTGGTGTTAATCCTTATTCCTCTCATTCCCACTCCCTTTCTTGCAATACCTCAGAAACCACACAAGAGCTCCAGGGTATTGGATAGCCACTGCCACCCAATCTCTTTTCAGTGAGCACTCTGAGTCCAGGCTCCCAAGCTATATTGACCTAGGGTGTGAACAAATTCCTTTGACTCTTGAAATCAACAAGGCAAGCTCTGATTTTTTAAAAAAGTGTTATTGATATGATAGGATAATTTATGGAAATACTATATGGAAATGCTAATGTCTATGTTTTCCCCTTTATTCCTGTCAAGCAGGTAGCAAAAACATTTGCATTCCTTTGTCTGGGGTGTTAAAACTGAAGTTACTTGAAAACCATGCCTTTTCTTGCTACTGTTAGAGCAAGAGCTCATTGAAGAAATGATGCTAAGTGTCTGAGAAGTAAATGGGGGAAAATGCCTTTATCTAAAACTGGAGGAGAGACAGGAGATTTCCTTAGGTTGGGAAGGCTTGTGAATTGTAAAAGGTGGAAACCGGTGTGTTCTCAGTGCTGTGGCAGTGCCCTGGAACCATGTCTATCCATAAGTATGGTCTGCTGAGAAGGGGTAAACCTCTAAACATCAAGGTTCCCAAACAGCAGCGATTGCAAGGCTCTTTAGAAACTGAATCCCTGGATTTCAAGAATCTCAGCAGTAACCAGTATAGGCTGGTGACTGCAGGTTTGTGTATGATCTGGGGCTGTCAAAGTTAGGAAACTGACAGTAGTTAAATTTTCCAGTCATCCTGATGTAACAGACTCAATCAACTTCAATCTGATTTAAAGAAAATGAAGAAACATGGCTTTTCTTATACATTCACATTTGTGGTTGCAATCACATAGTAAGAATTATATCAAAGACTAAGCCAAAAAGAGAGACTGCAGCAATGGATAAGTTCACAGAACAAGGGATACTCATTCTAACATAATTCAAGTCTTGCCATAGCATGATGTGATTGACCTAGTGTTATTCGGTGTTTGGCTCCTGAGTTTTGTCTCTCTTGAAGCTTTGCTAGGAGTGGATATACCATCTTATTCCTCTCATTCTAAATAGCCTGATGTAAGGCTTGGCATCTCTACTAGGACTCATAAGGTTCCCCTGCTTTCCCAGAAAAGATAACAAAGTAGAGTGGAATAAGCCAGACAACCAAGATTCCTAATTCTTCAAGTCTCAGTTCCTACAATGTAAAATGGAAGTTAGACTAATAAGAACTGATATTCAACTTGTATATACTGGCAAAACAATGCTAGTTTTTAAATCATTGGAACTCTTCCATAGTGGTGGGTCAAAAGTAACTTCCCCAAAGCCCAAGCCCTCTCCAGACTTCCCCATAATTCAGCTTTCCCACTATCCTACACCAGAATGGCTGAGTGCCCGTGCCCTCTCATTAAATATTTTGAACATCACTCTTGATGATATAACCTCTTGAGACTGTCATTAAGCTTAAAGTGGGTTCAGTGAAAACAAGCTAATGACACTCAGTGCCTGCCAACTCCCCTCCTCTTTTATCTCCTCCATATATGGGTCCTTAGCCATCTTTTTTAATCTAAGGCCAAATCATACTTCTACTATGCAGCTGCCATGGTATTTGACCCTCACGTGGCCTTCAAAGATTTCCTTAATCACCTCAAGCAACTTTCTCTTTCCTGCTCAATTTAAAACTAGTTGTTTTGATTTTTTTTTAGATAGAAGTTTTATTAAGATATAATTAGCATACATTAAAATTCACCCTTTAGGCCCTCCCTGGTGGCACAGGGGTTAAGTCTCAGCGCTATCAAGCTATCACCAGCTACAGCAACATGAGTTCAATCCCTGGCCAGAGAAGCTGACCCACATGGTGCAAGAGGCCTTTCCTGTTTCATCTGCTGCTCTCCTCAGCAATGTATTTCAGTCAACCTGCCTGTTCTGCTCCCCACTCTGTCTCTGGTGAATCCTCTCACCCACCCTCCCCCCCCCGCACCTCTAGCCTACACCTCAGTTCTTCTATTCATAAATAAATAAAAATAAATCTTTAAAAAAATGACCCTTTAAAAGTATATAACTAAAAAAGACAAAGTATGCAATTCAGTGGTCTTTAGTATAGTCATAGAACTGTGTAACAATCACAAATTTCCAAACATTTTATCACCCCAAAAGGAAACCCATATCCAATAGCAGTTATTTCCTGTTCCTCTCCCACCAGGTCTTGTTAACCATTAGTTTACTTTCTATATAGGTTTAGCTATTCCGGACAATTCATAGAAATAGAATCATTCAATATGTGGTCTTTGGTGTCTGGCTTCTTAGCATAATGACTTCAAGCTCACCCACTAGGTGGCATGTGTCTGTGCTTTATTCTTTCTTTTTTCTTTTTGATGAATAAGATTTCTTGTAGAATATAGAACTAAGGCTACCAGAAGGGGAGGAGGAGAGGAAGGGGCAAGAGCAAAGTCAAGAGGGAGCACAAAGGACTACCGTAGTGGACTATGGTTGCTTAGTTGGTCTGTGCATGTGGGAACAACACCTGAAGGGGAAGATTCTATATAGTTCTAAAACACAATGTAAACCAATATTATCTCAAAAAAAGCATATTTAAGAATAAATCCTATAAAGAAAGAAAAGTATTAAAACACATATATCAATGATTCTGCATGTAGTGGGAAAAGCAAGTTCAAAACAGACGTACTATTTAAACACATTTTTATAAAAAAAAAAAGGGTGTTTGCATATGTAGGAATAGGAAAAATATATTTTAAAATGTTTTTTAAGTCAAAATACTCTAAAATTTTGTTGTTTTTTTTTTTAAAGATTTATTTATTTATACATACAGCTGGGGTATAGGCCAGAGGTGTGGAGTGGCGAAAGGCTTCACCAGAGACAGAGCGGGGAGCAGAACAGGTAGATCAGAAACACACTGCTGAGGGGAGCAGCGGGCGAGGCAGGAGAAGTCTGCCGCACCATGTGGGATTCTCCCCGGCTGGGCGTCAAACTTGTATCGAGTGCTGCCGACAGCTCCACAGCGCAGCACTTAACCGCTGTGCCGCCAGGGAGGCCCCAATACTCTAAAATTTTGAATAACACTACTAATAATAGATTAAATGCACATTAGATGCCAAATATGTGCAAATACTCAGCTAAATTGTGTGTGTGTGTGTGTGTGTGTGTGTGTGTGTGTGTGTGTGTTTATTATCTTAGGATTTCAAATCCATGTTTCAAAATCTTGTTTTGGACTTGTGATTTTAATTTGTTTTGTAACTTGTTCGGATGAAATTGTTTTAAAGTTGGGTTTTAGTATTTTCTTATGATATGAACATATGCCGGATGAGGTCTGCAAAACTGTTGTGCTGAGTGTTTATCAATAAGAACATACAGAGGACTCTTACATCAATGACACCCTAGTAACAGTAGGGCCCATCAGTGATGGATTTTAAACTTTAAATAGCAAAAGTTTGTGAGAACTTTTTTTTTTTTTTTATTTTTTTTTTTTTATTTATTCATACAAGCTGGGGTACAGGCCAGAGGTGTGGGGCGGCGAGAGGGTTCACCAGAGACAGAGCGGGTAGCTGAACAGGCAGATCAGAAATACACTGCTGAGGGGAGCAGCGGGCGAGGCAGGAGAGGTCTGCCGCACCATGTGGGATTCTCCCCGGCCGGGCGTCGAACTCGCATCGCCG